>VZUI01035289.1:0-46602 GCA_013401135.1 Cettia cetti | reverse complement strand
GAGATAGATAGATAGATAGATAGATAGATAGATAGATAGATAGATAGATAGATAGATAGATAGATAGATAGATAGATACTCAGTGTACAAAATTGACAGGAAAAACAAACATTATTGACTCCATTAATAGAAATTATATGTTTCCAACAACTAAAAGGGCCAAGTACTAAATTCCTATAGCTCTTATATACCTAGGATTAGATTTACATTTAGCTGATAGGCAGCAATATACAGTTTTCTTGATTTAGTTCCACAGTGGATAGATTGTCTTCATTTAAGTATTTGTGGCAGATCTGCTCCTGTCCTGCTGGAAAGAAACAGCCAATCAGTTCCAGATTTGCCTGACCCCCACTTCTTATTGACAGTGACAGGCAGAACAATATCGGCCACTGTTGGTGTGGGTCAGGAGGTACACTTCATTCCTGCTTGGCTGTGCTGTGGCTATGTTCAACCCACTAATGGTATTAATATTTTGTTTAATCTGATATCACAATAACTTTCTACAAGCAGATATTACTGTTAGTTACTTACTTCTAATTCTGACATTGTCATACTCTGTGTAAAGTTGCATTCCTCTTTAAATATAATCCTTTTGCTTCTATAGGCCAGCAGAAAAATAACCATACTTATCCTAAGGTTTTTTTCTGACAATATCTTGCCATCATTGAGAGACATTATCTCTTAAGAATTGATATAGAAGTCACAAATCACCACAGGTTCATAGGTCTTAGTATGGCAGAGTAAAAGTGGTGAAATATATGGAGATCATCATAGCCAGGCAGTACTTACCTCTTCCAAGACTATTTACAGAACATCTTATAGTATCCATCTGTAATAGCTTATATTCAGTGATTGGTGTCTTTTAGCAAGCTTGTGTATAATCAACATTTAACAATATGATGACATATGCACTGTATGCTACCATTAACCCTCTGGCTCAATTCTGTTCACAATAACATGTCTGACTAAGTGCAATCAGAAGCATTTGTGAACTGGTGTTAATTACGTTTTTCGTAAGCACTCCTGAGATATGTTTCCAGGTTTGGAAATAAATGAGAAATAGAAAGGTGCTGAGAGCAAAAAGGATGAAACTGGCTACTTTGAAATGTAATCATATTTTATATAATCCTTCAGTACATAAGAAGAGCTTCATTGTCATCATAATGATGGGCCCAGCTGTCATTTTTGTTATTCAGACATCAATTTTTTTATTCCCACCAGGTAAATAACTTATTGTATAATAATGAACTCAGACTCATTGTCTTAGGTTTCAGTGTAAGATGCAACCAAAGGCATTTATTCTATTTACCATCTTCATAAGCTGTTAAAATCATGTGGGGCAGTGTTCTTTATCTCTTCCATAACTCACCCTTGATAACTCCCTCCAGGGGTAATATTCTGCTAATAGACCATCAAGTCTCACTGCATGACTGATAAAATTACATCATCCCACTTTGAGACGCTCTGCCTAGCAGGATGAACCAAGCATTCCTACCTGGATATAATCTGAGATTTGGAACACCATGGGCAGCCTTTACCTACTGGATTCCCAGAGGGCAGGACCTCCATAACCACCACTGGACCTTGGGAGGAAGACCAAACCCTTCTTCAGCATCACTGCTTCAACAGAATCACATCTATCACTTCAAAAGGACTGCAGCCACCATTTATTTAATTGGGCTGCTCTACCCTGACCAACTGGGCCTCAGGTTGTATCCTGACTCTGTCAGTTTAGGCCAGTGTTTTCTGCCTTAATTTTAATTTCTCTATTAAATTGTAGTTCTGACTTGGAACCTCCCACCAGTTTGCTTTCAAAGTAGTACACCCGCAGTGCATACAGGTAGTAGCATTTTTTTGGGAGCCAGAGCACCCCACCCATGGCTGAGGAGATCAGCTGTGCCCTGTGGTGGGTGGGATGGATGGCTGGAGGAGGCTGTGCACTATGCAGAGCCGCCCTGTCCTCTCCTCAGAGAGGTTGCCCTGCAGCTCCTGCTGCCAGCACCTTGCCATGTAAACCCCGTGTACGTGCCTAGGTAGGGTTTGTCATTTCCCTTCTTGTGTACGCTTCCATCTCTGTGGATTAATCAGACCTTTCACAATTTTATAAAAATTAGCTTTATATAAGTGTTCTTTATAAAGTTTCTGCTAATATCTAATGTTTCCGTATAAAATGGATTCGAGGTTAGTATTGAAAAAAGTTAATTCAGTATATTAAAAAAAAATTAAACAGAACATTTAGCCGCAAATTTAAAGTATTTGATCAAACACTATGTATATCCCAACACAAATGCCAATAATGTGGTATATTTGGAGAAAAAACACAGTATATGAAGGGTGAAATAGGAGTAACTAAATGAGGCAGCTCAAGTGCTTTAACTGCCCTGATGAAGCATAAGGCAGCTTAGAAATGAAATAAAGTAAAATAATCTCTTAAAGGGTCATAGAATTCATTAGATAATAAGCATATTGTTCTTTAAATTGGTATTACAGACATTTATTTCCAATTTTAATGTAAAATAATGTTATCAATTTTATCTAAGCCTGAAGTAACCAAACAACATATGGTTACATCATCATGCTAACAAATTCCAAATCTTGTTTTATTCCCCATATAGAGAAGATCATTGAAGCTTTGACCACAACAAATAATTATTTCCCTGTATTAACAATACATAAAACAATAAGCAATAAAACACATGCATTCGTAATCTTAATTGTCAGAAAGTAATCCCAAATTCATAATGGAGGAAATACATTTAGTATGAGCTTTAGGAAATTTTGAATTAGGAGAAATAAAAATCTTGACATTTGCAACTAAGAGTTGTGCTTTTCAACTATATCAACTATATCTATCTATATCTATATATAGACAGCCAAACACATAACAAACCCAACCTTAAAAAAGCACAATAATTTTGTTTCTTTGGGGTTTGTTACCTGGTTTTTTTCTGTTTTTTTCTTTTTCCCCAGTCCAGTTATAAAGACCCCCCACACATAGGATAAAACCCCATAGACTGATAGGATTCTTCTGATACATTTAGAAAAAGTGCATAATAAGGTCACTCATCAAATGTTTTTTAAAGAAAATAAATTGCTTCAGGATAAGAAAAAGGATATTCACACAGATTAAGAAATATTAAAAGGGATTACAGAAAACAGAGAATGGCCAGATGCAGATAGTGTGGAAATGATCAGCAGAGCCTCACAGGGATTGCAGTGTAAACAACTAAATGAAATATATTTTAAAATTATCAGGGTGAGAGAGAGGGAGTGAAATGATGGTGTTTCTGTTTGATACCAAATTTCTTAGGGTGGCAAAGACAAGGACTAGCTGTTCAGTACTGCAGAAGACCATCACAGTACTGGCTGACTAAAAGGTGAAATAAATTCTACATTCAGATGTGCATATTTGTCAAAAAAGGAAATAGAATATTCAAAATTATTAGAGGGAATTGAAATAAGGGTACAATACAGGAAGCATCATGCTTCTACTTAATAAATTAAAAGTGCATTACATTTTGTAGACTCCTAGCATATTCGTCCCAAACTCATCCCATCTCAAGAAAGCATGTTGTAAAATTGGAAAAGGACAATTGCTTCCATAGAAAAGTTTCACACGAAGAAAGATTAAACAGAGTAGATTCTTCTGCCTGAAAAAAGAAATGACTGAACAGATAGATATCTTATAGATGTCTATAAAATAAATGAGACATACAGAAATTGAATGGCAAATTATAATCCGCTCTCTTTAATGCAGTAAGTAAAGCCAGGAGGTGTCAGGCTCAAAATAAAAGAACTTTATGTCTTCACTGAGTATTATGGACTCATGAAATTTTATGCTGCATGCTCTCAGGCCTATAGGGCTGTTCAGGCTTGAAGTGAGCTCAGGAGTTCTCTGCTCCAAACTCCTTCCTCAAACAGAGTCACCTCCAAGGTCAGACTCACCAGGTGAGGTCAGGTTTTTCAGAAGGAAATTATATCATGGACACTCACCCACAACAGCCATTTCTCCCCTCCTCTGCCATCCTGAAACCCTCTGTGGAAGCTCAGAATTGGTAGGTACAAGACTCTCCTAGAGAGGCACTGCTATATGCTTATTTTTCTGTTTCCTATCCACATGTTTTTGATGGAGACAGAAGATCTGCTGTATGGACCTTTTTCTGACCCCATATACCTTCCTTCATGTTCTCATAGATAGACTATTGAAGAATATGATTCAATAAAGAAATTGTTAAACAAAAATGAACATTGCATTTCCCAAATGAAAACCAAAAAAGCTGTAACGAAATACTAATGGGAAAGGGTTATATTATAAAGATTAAAGAGTGTCTATGAGGACCAGGATGCCATTGCTAGTTTTGACACCAAGCTCATTAGATTGGGTCTTAATTGCCACTGAGACAGCATGCTGAAATAATTGACTGTAACTGCAGATTCGCTTTTTTGCCATTTGAACTGCCTTTCTTCATTCTGGCACACTGCTAAGATCTATTTCTCTTCAGTATAATGTGAGGGTTGTAAGCAATTGAAAAAGTCACTCTGCTGCCAGAGTTTAAATAAGTATTAGCTTTTACAGTGATTTTAGCTCAGTGTGGCTAAGAATGAAGAAATGGTGACTCTCTAACTAATTCCATTTTACAAGTAGATAAAAATTGCTATGAACCAAATCCTGTACCTGCAGAGTTTCAATTTTAATTTCTTTTAGAGCTCAACTGTTCTCAAAAAGGAATCAGTGGGTCAGCATAGATGTGTGTAATGATTATGCCCATTTATGTCCTCAAACCCAGGATGTGGGTGAGTGAGGTAGTACCTCTCTGCTGGGGTTACCTCATTACATGCCTTAGCCTGAAGGCAATCCCAGTATGTGTGAGCTGCCCAAGGAACAAATGCATACTGTCAGATACATTGTAATTTAAATGTTGAGCACTAATAGCAGCTAGTGTTCAAAATTATGCAGTCCTTAAAATCTAGAAATGCAACATTCACAAGTTTATGCTAAGAATTCTACAATGCAAAGCCAAACACTCAAAAGCCAGAAGCTACCACAAATAATATTTATTTTTTCCTAAGTCAGTCCCTTTGTACACATACAATGTGTAATCATGTTTTACCTTCATACAATTTTCTGAGCATCCTTGTCCCATTCAGGATGCTTTTCATACTCTACATTGTTCCTGCGCAACATTTTTATCCTCATTATTCAGTGTGTGGTCATATGTCTTGTTTGCTGAATATTATTCAAACTCTTCCTTGAAGGCAGAACTAATTACTTTGCATGCTTCTAAAGTATTTATCACTGATATTACACCATGGCATGAACAAATCACTTGCTTTTTACAAGATACCTAGAAAACAAATTTTTCCTTTATACCGGAAAGAAGAGAAGGTCAGATGCACCTATTAATTTGGAGTTCCCATTGGGATATATATTTTTATATCATGTAACGTTATAAGACATTTAATTTATATAAAAACAAAACCAAAAAAACCTGATTGCATTTTTCCATTACTGCCCAGACTTTTGACGCATTTAATCCTCAGACACTCAAGGAGGACAGATAGATTGGTGACCTTTAAGAAGTTTGACCAATGTGACCTTCCCATAACCATGGGATTTGATGGCATTTAGAACAGTATATTTCCACATATCACCACTTAAGTGTTTAGGCATAAGATTTTCTATAACTCTTCCATCTCTGCCTTTCCTCATTTTTTCACAAATTTCTGAACAAACAAAGCAGTATTCTTGGCACTGAATATGGACTTCATGTTGCAAAATAAACTACATATGAGAGAAGCAGAAATTTCAAATCTAACGTTTTTGAGACTGAAAAGGCTTGCTATCATAGGTCTTTGCAGGGCAGGGGGCAAAGATGGATTGAGAAACCACAGAATCAGAGAAACTTTGAGTTCATAATGACCTCTTGATGTCATTGTCCAACTAACTCCCTTTTTCATGTAGGGTCAGCTAGAGCAGGTTGCTCAGACTTCATCCAGTGGGGTTTTAAATATCTCACAATATAATGTACAGATATAAGTACGGAATGTAAAGCATTTCAGTATTAATAACTACTAATAACAGAAAAAAACCTGATATTCTGGAAGAGAACCTCTTAAGGTTCTATACCATTTGCTCTTCCTTCATGCCAAAATTGGGATGCTGTCCTTGCTTTCCCCATCAGCAGATTGTTATACTGTATAGCTGAAGACTGTACAGCAGAAAAAAAGTTAATTTCAGTCATTGCAGACTGATTCAGGCTTACAACAGTTTTGGTTGACTAGAACTTTCAGGCACATTTAGCTGGTCAGACACACTCTTGGTCTTATGTGCTGCCACCATGGTCTTTATTTTAAAACATATTTGCAGATTTTTAATTTAGGGGACCTGAAATAGCCATGCAGCTGTGATGTTCCCTGCCAGAGTTCCTTTTATTATCATGACTTCAAGTGCTCCTTTTATGTTCTCAGGCATATCCAAGAATACATAGATATCTGTTACAGTGCAGAACAGGATGAATTATGTTGAATGACTAAGCTTGTCAAAAGATCATTCTGACATGTAGTGATTAGAGTAGATCCTAGAACAAAGGTATTCCCCTTATGTCTGGGAAGAAACTAGTGAATTTACTTGAGAAGCAAGCAATTAGTATGGACTCATGCAATATGACCAAGAGGGAACCAGGACAAAGAGCAAAATGAGATTAAAAATGACTGTTGGGTACACTTTCTGCTTCCTTGACAAATGATTTTCAGTTTCTTCATAACATCCAGCTCCACATTCCCCTTACTTCTGGCTAACTCAGTAAGTATTTCTTGACATGTATTGCAAACACACTTCCAAATCTATATTTTGTGGGGTTCTTTCCCAGATAATTCTAAAAGTTTTGTCAAATTCCTTGTGCTATGCAGGCACAATTTTATGAGATCCTGTTTCATTATCAAAATTGTGAGTCGAGGAGTTTTTATTTCATTGTTAAGTTAACAGTTAAGAACAAATATGTTCATCTCCTGTACTTGTCTCTGGTAGCTTTCTCTTTCAATAGTTTTAAGTACCAAATAGAGAAACTGTATTTCTTCTGGTAGCTGGATTCAGCTCAGGTCAGAAACTGGAGCACATGAGGTGCAGACAGGGTCTTAAGGGAATATAAGAGACTAAGAAACTGCTGCTGAAGTATACAGAGGGGAATTGTTCAAAAGGTGGAACCTGGCACCATATGGTCAGATGTTTCCATCGATGTTAGCAAACCAAATCTGTCACAAAGGATAGTTTCATGCCCCAAAGGACGTGCGTTCTAACATCATCCAGTGAAACCTTCTGGAACTTTATAATATTGACAAAAGGCATATTTTCTCAGATTTTCTTTCACATATGGCTGAAGTCTACCCAGAAGGAGCCGATACTGTTTATGATAAAAAGATTTTTCTGAGACAAATATCCAATCACTTAAATATTGTTGATGACTGAAAAAGCAACTGAGAACATTTTTTATGCAATGTCTCTCATCTTTGTCACTGTCATTGTATACATTTAATTTAGTCATCATGTGACCAGCTTCAACTGAGTTTTTACTTCTGTTAAAATGGCAAAGCTACTCAAGTACTGTATCATAGTTAATAATAATTTCCTATTGTTAAAACAGTTAAATCAAATCACACGGAGAATATGTCAAGATAGGTTTTATGTTCTACAAGAGGTCCTACAAAGCATGTTTTTTATAGATTTTAGTCATCAATACTGCTGTTGGAGATATAAGTGTCTTCCCTTAAGAATGGAACTGCATATCAGGATTAAATGTTTGAAATACTACAAAACACACTTAGATCTTTTGGAACTTATAGTAGTATCAATCACTACACTCATACCATGTATTTTATTTAATAAGGATAGCCTTTTATAGTTAGAAAGAATTAGACCACTGGTTTTTGCTTTTGCTTTTTCCTGCTCTGATCATATCTCTAATCTCTTTCCTGAAGATGTTTTTTTCTCTTCACTTAACCCATGCCTTTGGAGTAAGAAGACAACAAAATATGGTTCTGCTTTACAAAGGAAGTAATTTATCTGTAGTTACTTATAGTGAATAGCAGTGTAGTATTAGATATGTTGGATAAATTAGAATGATCGATAGCACTGTTGAAGGGAGTTGTCTTTGTTAATAAATAAAGTATCATTTTAAGGCGTTCACTGATAATAAAGCTGAGCAGCCAAACTGGAGACGTTTTTCCAGCTTGTCATAACCACAGGTCAGAAGATTCTTAATCACTGCAAGTACCAGCTGTCCATGCTGCCTGGAAGAAGATTCTGAGGCTTGAATCTAATGGTACTCATTTTCAGTCAAGCAGAAGCAGCTTTCTGAGAGGCAGGGATGGAGCCAATATCTTAACTCACTACAGATTGCCTTACACTATACCATATTGCCAGTGCTTTTGCTAAGGACCTGGGGGTATGGGAGAGCATGACTCATTGACAAAATTCTAGCAACATCTGCCTTGACTTACAGGCTGTATGTAAAAAACAGTGTTATTTTAACAGATTGGAATTGATCAACTGAAAAAGTAAAGTCTACACTAATAGGCCGTTTCTGCCATGATAAAATGAATTGTAACACTTTTCTGAGTCATAAATATTGTAATAATTAGTACAGCAGCTATTAACAAAAGTAATTATCATTAATTGAAAAATGAAGTTTTATTGGTGTACTGATGTACAGTGACTTGTTTCAGGAACAGCTTATTTACCTTCTGATTATTAAATCAAAATCATGTTGTGATATTAAATCAAGATTGATGAAAACACTATTTCTTCCTCCGGTGAGATTAGTCCTCTATGTGGTTGAAAAAAATTGCTTTCCTGCATTGACACAGTTCCCAGTTCTGTTTCCAGAACTGCATATTTTTGCAAAGTCTTTCTGAGTTATACATGCTTTTGTGACTCCACTTACTTTTCTCCAGCTAAGAAGTTACTTTATCTTTTGATTCTACTACTCATTGGCAGAAGATAAAGAATGTAAGCCCTTAGCCAAGTTTTCCAAGGTATTCCACATTGTTAACTGTGAATACTGTTTGCATGAACCATTGATGGCAACTTTTTAATACTGCAGAATCCTGAAGAAATATGAATGGGAAGGGGAAAATAACCCCCTAAAACAGAAGGTAAAATCATAATACAGTCCTGTGCTTTTGGAAGGGGTAAATAATATTTGTGAACAGTTAGATTATAAAAGTATTATGCAGAACCCTAGGTGAGAACTGAAGGAAGATGAAATTAATGTTATTTAACCAAGTCTACACTTGTTAGATTAATTTAATTTGAGAAGACTAATAAAAAATCCAACAAATTGAATAATGAAAAAGGTAAAATCAATAGTACTCAGACTTCTATCTTCTCAGACAATGCTTTTCAGACACCATCTAGTACCATTGTACTACATGATTTACAATGATTTAATTCATCAAGTGAATTAAAAAAAACCAACCTGAAATCGATTAGTGGGCCTGGTTAAAATCTTTTCAGCATATATATTTCACAGAATCACTGAAGTTTCTTTACTTTAGCAATTTTGGTTGCATAAAAATTAACAATAGAGATTTAGTCTTACAACAGTTTTGATATAGATAACAAAGGAGTATGCTAGAATTACTTTGCATATTTTATGTAGGCAAACACAGGCTTAAAGAACACAGTGTCAAAATAAAAAAATATATGGGAATTATAAAGGTTAGGATACTTATGACACACTTACTAGAATTTACTTTGGAATTTATAAAGGATTATGCCAAGTTGACATTTTTGAAATCAAGACTGGATATTTTTGAATATTTGCTTGACTGAAATTACTGAACCTTATGCAGACATTTAGAAGAATCTCATAGTATGTGTTTTGCACATCAGTGAGACCACAGTATTTCTGCCTGGTGTTATAAGAATTTCCATAAGGAAATATTACTGCATCTCCAGTTTATAAATATGAAAACAGAGAAAGAAAAACAAAAAAGTTTCTATATTTCAACAGAAAGTCCAGCCCCCATCCCCTGTTTATCCATAAATAATCTTAGCAGACTGTTCACTTCCTTTGCCTTTTTCATAATCAAGGTTCAGTATCCAGAACATTTTCTAAGCAACTGTTTTTGCTTGTCCATTGAGACTTGTTTCTGTCCTTCTATAGACAGACAAGAATAAGAAGAATTCTTTACACAGCACTGATAAACACAGAAAGTCATAACATATTTTTTTCCTGGATTTATAAATATCTTACATTTTTATATTAGGATTTCTGGAGTATGGATTTTAAAACCGAGCATTTTTATCACTGGTTATAAAAAGGAATCCCAAAGTGTTCAACAGTTTTAGAGAAGACAAACATTATTTTCACAATGAAGCAAGTTCAGCTATTACACAAAAAAATTATTATGCAGCATTTATGTTTTACTAGCCCAGGGAAGAGAACTATTGTCATCTCAGCTGGGCTAGAGATAAAAACATTGCTAGTTTTCTCATAGTGTCTAAACATTAAATTTATAAAACTTCTGAAAGTAATACTAATGTCATGAAAGCATTTCAGATTAGTTATCACTTTAAAATTTGAATATAGCTTTGCAATGGAAACTTAGGAATTTTTTTAAGCTGTTTTTATTATGGTAATGTATCATTACATAAAACTTCACCAAGGGCACAAAGTGCCTGAACTATTGCAAATGACTATTAACAAATAGTGATGAACTATTATTTATCATTCTATGAAATTCCCCTTTATCTTCTCAGCAAGATGACCTAAACATATTAATTGCATATCTAGCAAGTTATTGAAATCCTAATGTGAAACTATTAGCTCCCAAATATGATTTCTGACACTCCATTTAAATTCCTTATCTTACATCTTTCTTCCCTTTGTACAAAATGCCACATCCATCTGAATAAGAACACTACAATATGAACATTCAAAAAAGCGCATTAAATAGTTATTGCTATTAAAACATGTTTTTTCAAATGAGCTTAGTGTATATGTAAAACAAACCTTAACAGAGGGCAAATGTAAAATATATTGACTTTTAATCCCCTCCAAGGAATTATTAAATGTCATGAATGGCCTCAGCACTGAGACTTTAATAAGTACCTTCTTCTATATGGTCGAGTAGAAGACAACATTTTACTTGGAAAATATTTAGTTGTCATCAAAACTGTATGGGCAGGAGTTAACATTTTATAGCCATGAATTGTTTACTGGGGAACTATGTAGAGATCATTCTCAGTATTAAAAAAAGGCATTTATACAGCTTTAGAAGGTAAATTACTTTTCCACACAGTAAATTACTTGACAGTCTCTTATGTAAAGAGAGACTAGGATGAACATCTGAACAAAAAGATTAAACTCCAGCTTTGTGGGCAAACTTCAAGTGGAGACTGACTCTAAAGAGCCAGCCTGCTCTGTTGTGCGAGATGAGGCATATTGCCAGTATAAAACCTTGCCTATGGCTCTGTCCAAGGGGAACAGAGAATCAGGTAAAAGAAGAAGAGAGACACAGAAGAGGCATTGAATTTCCTTTCTCTCACCCATTTAGCAGCATTGAAGTATAAATTGCAGAGTACAGGAACCAGCTGGAGGAAGCTGGAACTGCACATCAGTTTTTAGTATTTTTTTACTCTACCATATGTAATTAAGAGTTGCCATTTTCTTTTTTGTCAGCCAAGCTGAAGGAGAATAGATTGTGGGAATGGAGCTGTGGCCAAGCCTCATCTCTAATGTGGTGCAGCTGTATAAGGAAGGTGACCAGTATTGAAGGAAAAGAAACACAGAATGCTGATTTGTATTGACAAATCACAAAAGAGTAAAAGGGCACACAGGTGTTATGCATGTAAGAAACAGTATAAAAGATTGTATTGGGGAATAATGAAGTGCTGATGCTTGAAACCATTCTTGGTGTCAATTCTGTGTCCTCTGTCACCAAGCTGTGCATTTCACATTGTTGCCTTTCTATCTATCCTATCTGTTTCTCAAGGGCACTACATCATCTACATCCCATATACTTTAATTTTTTTTATTTTTTTTTTTGCTACAATTCTCCCATTAGGTGATAGTTCTTCCTTCTTTTTCAAAGAAATACTATGTCTACTGTTGTCCTGAACCTCTTCTACAAAGGAAAGATGAAGGAAAAGAGAAGATAGTCCTGCTCCTGGGAATGATGTAGCATTCACAGTTAACTCGGACTTCTTCATTTACTGGTTGATGTTGCAAAATGTCAAAGAATAAAAAGCAAAAAAAATTGCATCCCTGGGACTGCTTATCAATCTATTTTTTTTAGTCTTCTGCCATGATGAGATACATCAAATTCATTTTCAACAGAAAAGGAAAGACATCAGGACTATAAAATTAATTTCTTAAATTGACTAATCAATTTCTTAAAATGCATGTATAAAGAAAGGTGGGATGAAGATATATGGCCCTTACACGTTAAGAACTATTTACATCCACACTGGACTTAAAATGCTAAAATTATGGTTAACATGGAGGGACTTAATTAATTCAGCGCCCTATGTCCTTCAGCTTTCTGACGACAATTATTTGAAGAAGAAATAATCTATGGAGAAACAATGGACCTAGGAGAAAAAAAGAGCTATTTGTTAGTACACTTCCTTTACTGTTTTAGTAGCCATAGCCATGCTATTGTAGTCTTTAGTCCCTTCCTTAATGAACAAACAAGTCTGACGTCCCATTTTTTTTTGGTTTATACACCCTAGTTTCAGATCTTATATTTCTTAGTCCATTATTCTCCAAAATTAAAGTTAATTTTCTCCTGGATCACAGATCAAGTTATAGAATTCTTTAATCAGCTAAAAATGGATTTTAATAGACGAACATATCAAGTTTAGTGGCTAATTATAATGAAAAAACACAAAATCTGATAGCAAAGTTGAAAAAAATCAAGTTCAGTACACACATCAATAGTTCAAATTCTGCCTACATTTTGTCTTCAACTACTTTGTCATTAATGTTGTTTGCTTTTTTCAGTTAAGTAACCCATTCTATATGTTTTTTCTGCCTGACTAGTGCACATATCTAAGGAAAAAAGGAGTCTTTTCTTTAGTAAGTAGTGGAAACTTGTGGAACTAAAGAAATATATGGTATGGTGTTAATTTTTTTAGAGTAATTTGTTGTAAGTAAAAATGTTATTATAAAGCCATATCTGAAAAATCAGGTTTCATTTAAATTTTCAGTGATCTAAACTGGTTTTTAACTAATTTTCTAGTTCATCCCTACAGAGGCTTAAAAAAAAGTATATAAACCAAAAGAAAAGTCTGTCAACCATCTTTGCTGCTGAAATTCAGTTGTGATGAATAGTAGAACAAATAAGAACTGTCATGTTTTTGTTTCCTGCATGACAAACATGACATATGCTGGGCATTAATATGTCAGTTAAAATATTTGTTGAAAAACACATATAAAGAACAATGTTTTACTGATTGAGCACAACCCCATTTAGATCATAGAGTGGGAATAGATTTAAAGCTAATATATCCTTACAAATACATATGAGATGTTTTAAAGTCAAAATTACTTATCCTTTATAAAGTAGCTTATCAAAAATAGATGTCAAAGCAACTTTATTAACTTTGCCTACATTACCAATTTTTCACGTCACAAAGTTTAATACCTCATTAAAAATTTCAGTCAACTCCCACCTCAATAGTAAATCATCCAGACATCTATCTATATCAATCACCACAGCTGCTAGCTCACCAAAACTAACTACACCTTACTGTTCTTTTACTAAATTAATAAAAACAGTAATAAAATTTTAAGTTATAACCTCACCCTCAGGTGTGGGAAATTAATATCATGAAAAAGAAGTCATGATTTAGGCATACATAATCTAAATAATTTTTTCCCCATTTTTTCTCCGTCATAAATATTTCAGTTGAAGAGCCTTCTCTACTACTATTTAAAATGTGCTGGAGCCCAGCTTGTGTCAGATGTTTACCTTCTGGTCTCCAGCCCACAGCAGCTGAAAAGGCAAGGCTGGTCCACATAGAGTCCTCATCAGCATACAATTTCTGATGGTATGCAGGAACTGAGGTGTTAATTGTTGGATGTTACTACACTCCCCTTTAATTAGCTATGTCACTGTCTTATGAGGTCTCAATCACCTTAAGTCTTAGGGAAAGATTGCAAAAGGAGAAGATAGGCACCTGGATTTCTTTGTATTTATCCTTTTAATCCTGTTAGGTTTCAATGAATCCTTGCTCTATACTAGAGTCAATGAGAAATTTATAGCTTTCTCAGCTTGGGGAAGATGCAGGTATTTATATTTTCTCCAATAAGTTTGCTTGCTGGACTTCATACTGTGTTTAAACATGCAAATTTGATGGTCCATCTTCATTTACTGTGCTTTTTGCTCTAGTGTTCCACTGCATTTATACAATTTTGTTCAAATAATTCTACAGAATTATCTATGGTCTACACAATGTTTTCAGTTGTGACCTTAGTACCATTTTTTGCAGAAAAAAAAAGAACTCTAGTCTGAGAAGAATCTTTTCTTGATTAAATTTGACAGTCTATAACTTAAATCCCGATTTTTTAAGATGACTCCAGTCTATTTTGTTCTATTTAGGCTCCGATTCTGGACCAGAAAATTTTTCAAGCATAGATCAGTTTAAAGGGAAACTGGAAAACTTACATTTCTTATGATTAATTTCTTTTTTGTCATGTTTATTGGTAAAATAATATAACATAATATTCCTAGTTTAATTTAATGACATGAATACTTGAATATATGGTGTACAATTTTCCTTATATACATGACACCAATAGTTCTCTTCTTAATACTTTCAAGTAGTTTCAAAGTATCACTTTAGTGTAAGAGTTTTCTTTCAAAAAATATCCTCAAAAAAACCCAAAACCTAAAGAAAAAAAAAGTAAGAAAAACTTAAACTATGAAATATGATTTACACATCATGTTTCTTATTACAGAATCTATGTATTGTAGAAGTGAGGTCCCTTTGTCCTGATTAACCATCGTTTATAAGAGAGGCTGTATATTTTCCTGTATCTGCAGTGTAATTCATAAAGTGTCAAGCAAATCTTTTTCCACATTGTTAAGGCCTTTGCCCTCTCAGATTATTTTATTTCAGAAGCATAAAATTGTATTTTGCACATATGAAGTCATTTCAAGCAGAGGAGAAAGCTAGCCCTTTTCATAACTTCCTTTGCTATATTTGCTAGAACTGTCTTCAGCTTTATTAGAAAGAGGAAACATTTCCTAATGCTAAGAAAAATTAAATATATGTCTTATGTGGTTTCTTTGAGCTTATTTTTTCATTATTATAGAAAAATTATGAAAGTGACTAATTCAGGTTCTAGCCAATTATAGCAAAGAAGTAATAGGAACTTGAAAATGAGAGAGGGTACAATTTTTTTGTTGGTTGAGGCTTACTTTGTTTTCTGAAAAGATTTTTTTATGTCTCTTTAATACAGGTATAACTAGTATAATTGTTGTGCTTCATTTATAGCAACTATCCATTAACCATTCATTTTTTCAGAATTCCCACTATAAATACTTCTTTTGGCTTCAGAGTCCTAAAGACAGGCCTTTACTACTATGGGTTTCTTTCAATATAATTCCTATCATTATCAGTTTTATGTTGTCTTTTTTTAAGCATACAGTCTTAGAGTTAATTGGTTGCAAAATAACTTCAAAAGAAAGAGTTTTCTTTTAGAATTCCTTCCTTCCTTCATTTCCTGACTAGTTTACCTTCAAGACATCTTGGAAATTGAATTCATTAGAAGAAATCAGATTAAATTTGAACACCATGATGTGTATAAACTGCAAATGACATTTCTACGTTTCCCTACCTTTAAAGTTTGTTTAAAATCATTTACAAAACAGATCTGAGCTGATTTGCTTGGATGTGCTCACAATCACTTGAAAATTCACCCTCTTCCCTCTTTTTTTTTCCTGCCAAGTCCTATGGATTTCTCATTTACTCTTAATTATAAGAAAGTAAACAAGTTTAAATTAAAATACAAGGGATTAGGTAATAAAGGGAAATGCAAAGTTATTCAATTCACTCCACTTACTGTAAAGTAATAACATGTTAAAATAATGAAATATTTCCTCTTCCACTGGCCTTTGAAAAGCATCTCTATATAGAAGGGATAACCAGGAGAATTTTGTGAAACTTCATCATTGGGTGCAGCATAAGACACAAGATTTTCAAATAACATTTACCTGTAATGCAGTGTTCTTGCAGACAATAAATGTGAGCTGGTATGCTTGCAAAGACATAGCAGGGAGAATACCTGGATAGAACTACATATAACCATGAACACTCTGACCTTGGTCAAATTTGCAATGAGGTTTGTGATGAAGGACACACAACTGACATGAGAATGGTTTAAAGCATCAGCGCTTTATTAGTCCCCAGTACAATCTTTTATACCCTTTTCCCTTATGCATAACACTTTTACTCTTTTGTGGTTGGTCAATACAAATCAGCATTCCCTGCTCCTTTTATTGATGTTTACCTGTCTTACACAGCTGCACCTTATCAGGGGTGAGATTGCCTGCAGCATTATCTCTATTCTTTTACAATCCATTTTCCCACAGGTTTGATAGAATTTATGGACATCTAGGGTATATCTTCGTGGGCATGTAGATAGGAGCATAAAACAAGAATGGTTTGGGTTGAAAGAGTTGTTCAAATATCATTCAGTCCAACCTTTTTGCTTTCACTGGAGCAGGTTGCTCAAAACTCCATCCAGCCTCAATTTGAACTTCCAACAACAAAACATCCACAACTTTTATGGATAATCTGTTACAGTGTCTCACAACACTCATCCTAAAATATTTCTTCATTTTACAGAATTTTCCTGTCTATATTCATATCTCTGTTATGGGCAGCATACCGATCTCTAAGCACAAACAAAAACTGAGAGTAAAGAATGTTATATTAACAAAATTGAAAAACAAAAATGAAGTAATAGAATAGTCTAATGCAACATTAGATTTTCAGAAAAAAATTAAAGATCAACAACGGACTTTTTGATAGAAATAAATCACTCCATTAAAATACTATAAATCTTTATTAAAGTTTTCTTATACCACTGCCTACGATATCACACATGTGAAATATTCCGAGACTTTTTCATAAAAGGTCATGTATCAAGAAAAAAGAAAAAAAGTACAATATTTTTTTGAATGAAAATAAGATATTTGGAAGGAAGATAGAGTATTCCAGAATTTTCTAACTATATAATACTATTTACAGGCAGATGTTTTATGCACTTGAATCAGATCATCAAGTTTATAGTAAACTATATCCTGAAAAGACTGCATCTAAGTTGTATTAAAATCAATATGCAATTCTAACATCAAAAGGAAGGCTTTATGTAGTTAGTGAATGAGTACTATTGATTTGATTTTAATTCAAATATAAATGTCCATATTTAACCTTATATATAGGTTACTGACATTAGTATTTTTCACATTTTTATTGTCTGTTTAATTTCGATGTTAGGTTTTATGGATAATGCAAAGCTGTAATTATTGTTTCACAGCAGTCCTAGTGTCTTTAACTGCAGGCAAGTATTCCATTGTAGGAATGTAGGAACATTTGCTAAGAAGCAACTACTACACTGAATATGGGTGTTAAACTCTTTAATAGGAGATGAAGACAATTAAAGTAAGCCTATGTCATTGTTTAATTTTTACCTTCCAAGGATATTGAGATCAGGAAGTAAAAATCTCCCAGAAAAAGGAAAAATGCAGCTTAACAAAAAGTCAGAATTTGTTCACCTTCCTAAACAATATCCAGTAACACAAGACTTTCACTTAGCTATCACTTACCATGAAAATGAAACTCCTAGTCAGCAATTAACAATCAAAGATATTGTTCTTAATATAGGTAGTGCTGAAATGAAACACAATGTTCAAGGCACCCATGAACTTTCTTTCTTCAATCAGAGAGCAGCACTAATTTCTCTACATGTCATGGACTTTCCTCAACATACCATATCAAAACCTTAATCAGGCAGATTCAGCTCAGCTCCAACCAGTCACTTTATCCTTCTTTGTTCTCTACCTATCATGGTAAAAATAAAAATAAACTTGAAGCTCAGTCACATGTAAATTCTAGGAGAACAGAATTCAGAAAAGGATTTGTCCTACAATTTCACTCTTGAAATCCCAGTGTTCAGAATTGTGACTTCATGTGGGACAGAGAGCTCTGAAAGCAGAGAGGCATTACTGGGTAGAAAAAAATCCCAACGTTTAGATAGTTAGTTAGATCGATTAAATAGATCTTGCTACATGGACATATAGTTCAGTTTCTCTGGAAAAGAAAAGGCTGTTTTATGATTTCTCTCTGCCATATTTTGTTGCAAGAGTAGTTCATGTTTAAAAAAGTGTGGTATAGAGTCACACACAGATTTGTGTTGGAAGTAAGCCTTAAATTTGTCTCGTCCAATTCCTTCTGTAATGAGCAAGACATTTTGAACTAGATCAAGCTTCTCAGAGCCCCATCCAGCCTGATCTTGAACATTTTCAGGCCTACCACCACCTTTCTAGGCAACTTGTTTCAGTGTTTTAACACACACTCCCATTGCATAAGGTTTCTTCCATATATTTCACCATAGTGTGGATATTTTTGTGGCCCTCCTTCGGATCCACTCTGTTGTGTTATTTAATGTTTGTTGTATTTCATGAAAATGGTTTGTTCCTTACCCCTTTTTCTTGGAAAGTGTTATATTCCAAGTTTTTCCCTACCCCTTTTTCCCTGTCAGTCCTCCCATATTCCCCCCAGTCCCCTCCTCTGGGTCCTGTCTGTCACTTGATTGCTCCCCCTTGCTTCTAGAAAGTTCAGGGAACGGTGTCAAGTGATAGGGCAGGAACAGAGGAAGTTCCTCCCTTGGTATTCTCATTGGTTTCCCTGTAAGTCCCTTTAACCCTAGTTCGCCCCTACTTTGTTCTTCACTGGACAATGGTTTGTTCCCTCCCTTTGTACCTCCCCTGTTTATAAGTTGCTGCCTTCACTGTTTTGCAGCTCTGCTGGAGCAGCACCCCTGAGGTTCAGAGGTTCTAGCAGGGACTGAATAAAGCCTTGGACTTTGTCCCTCCAACTGAGTTGGACTCCTTCCTCTGCCATTGTCATAAGTCTTTCCTGTGACAAGAAGAAAGACCCCTTAGCCGCTCTTCTGGCTCCCCTGGATCCAGAGGAGTGTGCCCCACATGGCTGCAGTGTCAGGCTAGCCTGGGTGGATGGAGACGCTGCTCCATGAAGGACACTGCGAAACCACTCCACTAGGTCAACGTGTTTCTTGTACTGGGACTCCAGAGATAAGTACAATACTCTGGGTGGATTCCTAAAAGAGCAATGTAGAGGGGGAGGATAATTTCTCTTGAACTGTCAGTCACCCTTTTTTTGAATCCACCCAGGATATTGTTGGCTTCCTGAGCTGTGAATGTGGCTTTGCAGCTCACATCAAACAGGGATTGCATTGTCCCAGGTGCAGCACTTTGCCCTTGGCCTTCTTGAACATCATGAGGTTCCCATCCAGGGCTCTCTGTCTGGCACCCCATCCCTCATGTGTGTCTACCACGCCACTCAGTTTGCTGCTATTCATAAACTTGCTGAGAGTGTACTTGCTCCCCCAGACACATAAAGAAGAAAGTGAATCAGCATGAATTGATAAGAGATAAATGATGTGTGATCTACTTGGTTGACCTCTCTGTTTGGGTAGAAGAAAGGAGAAGTGGATATAATTTAAGTGAATTTTAGCAGGACTTTAATGTCTGCTTTTCACAGTATTCTTGTTTCAAAGGTACAGTCCAGGTAATAGATAACCAGAAAGACAATAAAATGACTGGACAGTTGAACTCAAAGTTCATGGTTAGTAGGTCATGCTCTACCTGGAAACTTTGCAACAAATAAAGTACTTAAGAGATCTCTTAAGGGACATGAGAAATTCAAGGTCTTTATATGTGATGAGCATACACATGGAAATCTCCTCCAGCTCATTGCTGAAGATGACACCAGCTTCGGGATGGGGTATCAAATTTAAGCATGGCAACAACATCCTGAGGGACCTAGGAATTGGAGAAATGAATTGGTAGGAAACTTATGAAGTTCAGCTGAGAGAACCAACTCCTGTCCTTGGGACAGAGGAGCCTTGGCAATAACACAGTCTGGGGATGGATATGCTGGGATCAGTTCTTTGGAAAAGCTTTGGGGCCCGGTAGACAGCAAACTGAGCCTGATTCAGATGTATAACCTGGAAGAAAATGCAGCCAACAACATTGTATGCTGAATGAACAGGAGCATGCCCACCAGATTATGAGTGATTATCATCCTCTATTCAGCACTTGTTAGACCATATCTGAAAAAGTCTGCTTAGTTTGGGGCACCCCAAAATAAGAAACACATTCATAAACCAGAGCTCAGCAGAATGACAGAAAGACAATGGAGACTGGAGAATTTGTCCAGTGAAGACTGAAAATTCAGCCTGGAGCAAAGGACAGTTTTGGAGGCACATGACTGCAGTCTGTCGGTGCCTACAAAGAGATTATGGAGGAGATGGAGCCAGGCTCTTCACAAGATGTATGAAAAGTAAATGCGGGAGGATGAAGGATAATTGGCATAAATTAAACAAATAAAGGTTTCATGTGGATATAAGGAGAAATTTTTCCCCATGGGAACCTGTTCCAAAACAATGGATAAAGTGGCCCAGAAAATCTGTGTAGTCTGTATCTTTGCAGCTTTCCAAGATCCGCTAAGTTGAACCCTAAACTCTAAGGTCTTATCCCATAGCTGATTCTGCTCTGAGCAACGGGTTGGACTAGAGACCTTCTGGCAGCCCATCACACCAGTTCTCCCATGACCAGAAACTTTTGTGTCAAAAGTCCTGACCAACTATTAAGTGACAAGAGTTTTTGGTCTTTTTTTTTTTTTTTCTAGTTCATGACCTCAAATTTCAAAATGATTTTGCAGAGCCAGACTTGAATTTCCCACAAGGATCTTGAGATCTTCAAGCAAGTGATATTTGAGGACACAGGGAAAAAAACTGCTCTTATAGGTTAGAATTTGTTAAAAAAGTCTTAGTGCATGAAGATTATTTTGGAAGGGAACTTGAATGAGTAGCAAGGCCTTTTTAATATTCAGTAGGTAAGCTTTTCTTGTTTATTAGTTTCATTACTTGTTTGACCTTTCGATTTGAAACAGGAAGAGTTAGCAAATCTGTGCAGCTTGCTTCAGCTGCAGGTTGCTAAGGCTTTCACTGAAAATCTGAATGATTTCTTTCTGCTCTGCAGGACATTGCAAAGTATTATATGGCAAAAAAGGACCTAAATGTTTTAGTGGTAACCTGCTGATAAATAATTACTTTCGTATCCTCTCCTTGCTGTTGCTCAATGTGAGGATATTTATTTGCTTGTGAAGGAATGCTGACAATTTGCCTGACTCGCTACCTATTTTTACAAAAGCCACCAGAAAGAACATTCTTCCTCCTGATGTGCAACTATTAGCCAGAGTGACAAGCATTATGCAAACATCTGCCACTCCACATTCACTAATACTTCAACCTTTTATTTTAATCTGAATAATGTCTATCTCTCTCTTATATGTTTTCATCAAGATGTGAAATCCTGAACTTTCAGATTCTGGGCAGGACGAGAAGGGCTTATGCACTTAAAGAGACTTGGAAAACAAAACTTCTGTCAATTTTCTCACCTGTCTCATGCTTCAAGTGTGACTTCTTAGAATGTAAGTTGATGAGTAATTATTGACGTCTTCCAGTTCTGCCTGATGTACAGACCTTTTCCTCTTAGACTGACAGGACAGAAATAAGCATACAACACCACAGACTTTGAATCCAGTCTGTGCCAAAGTGTGGGTAATACAGCTAGTGTATCTGGACAGTATAAACTTTGAATATATATATATTCAGGTCTCTACCTGTGAAGTGTATATAGTACAGGTATGTATATCTACATGCATGTAGATATATTGTATCCCAAGAGGAGGTCTGGACAGAAAAGTGCACTTGTCAAGGCAGATAACTGGATATTTGGTAGCTCTATTCTTGCAGAGTTAAGGGAGGAACTTTTGTTTGCTCTTCAGGATCACTTTGAGGATACATCAATGATGATGTGGACATGTACAGACCTGCTCTTAAACAAAAGGTAGATTTCCTGACTGTGGAGATCAGCATTCAAGAATCAGCATTTGCAAGCTGTCTTATAAATACAGTGGCTCTTTTATCAACCTATTATCACCACTAAATGCAATTATTTGCAAATATCACTGCAGAATTGCTCTCTGTCTTTAAATGAAACCTCTATTTTCTCAGAGGTGTTAGTGCTGAAAAACCGAATTGAAAACTAAGAGAATGTGGCAGAGATGAGAAGATGTCAAATTTCCTGAATCTTTTTTAAAGACTTTCCCCATGAGAATTATCTTAATCTTATCTTAAACCAGTGTGAGTCAACTATTTCACTGGTAAGAGAGTGATAAAGTGTTCCATATTGAGTAAAGAAATGTATGAATCTTCTACAGTCCACTGGTGAATACTGGAGTATATAAATAAATATAAATAGTATATATATTTTCCAAAAGACAATCTTATTCAGTGTTCTCTGTATCCAATAAGGATCTTCTTTCTCTTTGGAAATTTCTTGCAGTTAATATCATCAATTATGTGTTATATAAGGTTTTCTTGAGTGTTCTCATAAATAAAAAATTATTTCACAATAAACTGGAAACTAATCTTATTAGATATATAATTCATACCCAGTGCTCCTAATTAAGAAGAAATTGTAAGAGCTAAGATATAGGGAAAATATAGTGTACTTTCTTTATTTCTTTTTTTTTATTAATGCTACAAATTCACTCATAAATGATAAATGAAAGGTAAACTAAATTCTAAATAAGATTCTGAAACAGTTCAAGTAAAACTGTCCATGGATAAATAGAAAATGACTATACACTTGCCATGTATTAACTGCCAAATAAATTTATCTAAACAAGAAAATGTCTCATCTGGAAATGTTTTAAAATAAATTTGCTTGAAGACAAAGCTAGCACCTTATGTTATCAAGTTAGAAAGAATTGTAGGTGTGCAGTATCTATTTAATTAATAAATATGCAAGATATTACAGAATTATTTATTTCACATTAATGTCTCTTCATGGGAAGAAAAGGCACAATAAAATTATTTGGAAGAAAGGAATGTAGCATTGAAAACCTGGTTTCCTTTCAAAGACTGTAATCTTTAAGGTAGCTGTTTGAGGAAGGAGTGGTTTGAGGTTTTGTTTCCTCTTTTGTGCATATTTGTGGTACAAGCCCGTGCTTCAAGATATAATTCCTTGCATTACTTTGCCACACCTATCGAGACAAGTTTCTTCCTGCTGAATCAAATCTACAGAGATTTGTCTCTCTCTGTGATGAATTTCATATAAAACATTAATCCTAGCAAAGCAAAAAAGTTCTCTCATGCATTATCAGTACTTAGTTCTTATAGCACTTTTCATTGTTTGGCAATTTATGTCTTTCCCTCTACAGGCATATGGTCTGTGACCATCAATACAACAGATTCAGTCTGAGTTTTTCAAAACTGTTTGCAAGCAGTTTAATACTCTCCTTTTTTTTTCTGGCCTTTTTCTATATTCAGTTGTTGCTAGGAGTGATCTATTCAGTTTGAATATCTTCAGCATAAGGCCCTTTCAATAGGATAATCAAAGTTCCTTTCTAAAATATCTTGCTGTTGTGGTTTAACCTCAGCCAGCAAGAAAGACCAACACAGCTGATAGCTCACTCCCCAACCATCATTATGTGGGGGAGAATCAAAGGGTGAAATCTGGAAAACTCGTGGGTTGAGATAAAGACAGTTTGATAAGGAAAGAAAAAGCTGTGCCTGCAAACAAAAGAAACCAAGGAGTTGATTCACTGCTTCTCATGAGTGGGCAAATGTTCAGCCACCTTCAGAAGAGCAGGACCCCATCGTCTGCAATGGTGACTCTGGCAGACAAATTCCATCACTCCAAACATCCACCTTTCCTCCTTCTTCCCCCCACCTTATATACTGAGCATGATGCAACATGGTCTGGAATATCCCTCTGCTCAGTTTGGGTCACTGTCCCAGGTGTGTCCCATCACCACTTCTAATGCACCCCCAAATGTCTTTCCCACCATGGCAATACAAAAAGCTGACAAGGCCCTGATGCGGTGCAATTCCTGCTCAGCAATAACAAAAGCATCTCTGTATTATCAACCCTGAGTTCAGCACAAATCTAAAACACAGTCCCATACCAACCACTCTGATGAAAATTATTCCAGCCAAAACCAGCACCCTTGGATACATTCTTATGTATGTAAGGGTGCAGGTAGGTTTTTCAGCCTCACCAATTCATTTCATACCTAGCCATCTGAGTTACTTAGTACTAACATTAGAATTATATTTTATAAAAGTAAAAATATTTGAAATATTTGTATATTTCTAGACATGCTACAAATTTTTTTATGTGGTAGTCCAGGCCAGATACTATTATAAAAGTAGTTTTTTAGCAAAATGTACTGCAATAGTATGCAGAAAATATCTGATTGAAATGTTTGTATCCTGTTTCAAGGAAAATGACAGAGACTATGCCCAGAACCACAACCAAAGTCATGACAAACCTATAGAAAAAAATTCAGAGTACAGTTGGTCAAAGGAAGACCTCAAGTCATCTCTGCCTTTTGACATGGAACCATGTAGTCGACTACGACTTGACCTCTGTAGATTCTAGAAATTGAACTTGTTCATGCACACACATAAAGCAGGTGCATGAATAGTTGTACAGATGTTTTATCCAATGTGTTGTATTTCACATATTCAGTCAAGAAAATATACAGAACTGGCTTGAATATAGGAAAAATCCATTTCATCCTTTCAACAGCAGCTGAAAAGCTCATATACCTCATATACCTACCTATGCTCTTCAAGGCAAGTTTACAGAAGTGAGAAAAATGTGTTTCTTAGTATAACTTTAAAAAGAGTTATGCAAATGTACATCAAAACCATTGGTTGGCTCTCAGCTGAACAGTACAGACTTAAAGAAGCATTTCACACCTCATGGTGCAATTAAATTAAGTGAAAGTAAATTTAACATCAACTTACTTTCATGAGAGGAATTACAGTGAAGACTTTAATTATTTAACAAAAATGTTAAGTTGTCCAGGTAAAACATTCAGACACTAAACATAGGTTTTAGTGACACACCACTCCCATAAAAATAATACAAAAAATGAACTCAAATAAAAACAAAAATCACTTAAAAAGATCTTTACTTTGAGGAACTGAACTGCTTCTTCCAAACACTTCAAACAAAGGCTTCAAACCAAGTAAAATTTAAAATGTAAGGATATTTTCTAAGAATAATTAGCAGTTTGCAAGGATATCTAAAAAAATACTAGGGCCTACTTAGTACAGTAGGTCATAATAGATTTAAATGAGACTGTCATAGAAAAAAAGCAATAGACAGAGTGGAGGAAGAAAAAAATTCAAAACTTTACAGAAGAAAATCATGGCAATATGGAGTACCTTCCTTTAATTTCAGGGACCAAAACTTTGGGCTTAAACCAATATATTTCAAAAATGGTACTGATTTTCCTGTTTAACTGAAAAGCTAAAATTAGCAGGTGCTTGCCCATCTGCCATCTCTGTCTGCCACTGTCCAAGAAAATCCAGTTCAAAACCACTGTCTCTGTCTGAGGTACTTCTGTACAGCAAGTATTGGCAACTGGAAACAATATCTCTGACAATGCCTGTTACAGAGTTTAGGAAATAACACAGAAATCCTCACTGTGACAGAAGTTGTAAAAAGTTGATAACCAAAATATTTCACTGTATTCCTTTTTATGTATGTCATCTTCTTCAAGTCTTCCATGATGTTTTTTAGAATAACAACAAGAAATCCTTCATTATTGGTTCTAAGCTGATGAAACAAGGGAATGATAGGCATCAAATTCTATTATAAGTCCTTGTTTATAGAGAGCAACAAAATATCCTTTCAAAGAGCAATAGATAGGCTGTATGGTTATATATATGTCACCAAGAAAAATATTATTCAAATAATTAGAATTTGAGAAGTTAATGGTTTATTTGTGCAGAAGCATGTAAAAAACACCTGACATATAATACACATGGGAAAAAGAAGACCAATGGGATAAAAAAAGACCAAAATACTAATTTGATAACATGTGATTTGCATTTAGATTTGAATTTATCTTTTCCAGGAAAAGAAAAAAAAAGGTAGAAGAAGAGGAAGAAGAAGACAAAGAAGAAGAAGAAGAAGACGAAGAAGATGAAGAAGACGAAGAAGAAGACAAACAAGAAGATGAAGAAGAAGAAGAAGAAAAAGAAGAAGACAAAGACATCACTTAACTTGTGCTGAATTTTCTTTTGGAAGCCGATATTATGTCTCTGACAACAGAAGGAATCTATTGCACTTCTTGGACTACCTGCAAAGCGATAGGCATCCTCTTTTTCTTTTGACATGTACTGTGAGCTTAACACTGCTGTATTTTGAAAAGGGAATCAGTGACAATGACATCATGAGGTTCCATTTTTGTCCTTCTCTCAAAGTCTGACATAATGTGTCTTCTTTCTTTGTAAGTCAAAGGTTGCTTTCTGTGGGTTTTAGTGCTACAGTTTTGACCTAAGAAATGAAAAACAACTTTCAGTCATATATAATAAACTTTCAATCAGGGATTACTGGGCAATTTAGTGCTAGGCATGCATTAGACAGAAAATCTGATAGGATAGTGTTGAATAGTTGCTTTTCCTTAGCAACATTAAATAAGGTAAAAATTTAAAATCTCTAAAATTAGAACTTATTTTTATTTCATTCTACTAGTTTTGGTCATATTTTCAACAGTAAAAAGAGCCTTAATCAAAGCTGACTTATTTTGCTAGAAAAAGGAGCAAGTGTTTTATGTTTTATAGAATTAGTTAAAAAAGAGTTCCTAGATTCAAGAACTTTACAATTTTTTGTTTACTGATATTTTCATGGGTACTTGGGCTTCTTTCTGGAAATTTTCCTGAAACCTGAATCAAAAATTTTCACAATAAAAATTGGTCTTGATCAAAATCAGTTAACAATTTTTTGCTATTTTTAATGAGAAAGTTTTATTCTGTAAAATGTTACAGCTATCCATTGAGAAAGAGGAAACATCATTTAAACAGCTGAGCAACCCATGTTAATAAAAAATATTTACCTGTGATTTGGGGATGCATATTCTGCTGAAGTTCTTTTCAGAACTGAATTCCAGGTGAGACTGTAAACTATAGGTTATGGAGAGCTATAATTTAGTGCAGGGGAAAACTGAAGACAATTGATATATTCATTTACTGATTAAAATGGAAAAGGATGTCATTACTGTTTGGAGTTATGGTTAGTTGTCTAAA
Source organism: Cettia cetti (assembly GCA_013401135.1). Taxonomy (NCBI): domain Eukaryota; kingdom Metazoa; phylum Chordata; class Aves; order Passeriformes; family Sylviidae; genus Cettia; species Cettia cetti. Next base: position 19,174 of record VZUI01035289.1, on the reverse strand, counting down.
TAGCAGAGAGAGTGTTGAAAATATAGGAACAAAGTAAAGCCTAGAATTAATCAGTATTTCATTCCCAGACTTTAACATAGATATTCATAATATGTGACAGGGAACATTTAAAAGTTTTTTTGTTTGTTTGTATTTTTCATTGTCTAGTCTCATAGAGAATCAAAAAGCTTCATACAGAAAGAAGTCTCAAACCACAGTTTAAACACAAATGTTTCCCTCATATATTCTACAAGTAAATCTGTCTTAGGGGATCAGAGAACACAGGGTAAATATCTATGTGGAAAGGACTCTTTTCCATGTGAAATGTATGGAGGTGGATGCAAGACTGTTCAGCAAAGTGGAAAATACAAGCAAGGGTCAGCCAGGATGATTTTGTTATTATTAATATAACTTTCAAGACAGTTATCTGGAATGGGTGATGAAGCCAACATTGACAAGAGTGTTTCCATAAAGAGAACAATACAGTTTCTGTGTGACAGCCAACTAGCTTTTATAATGTTTTTATGCAATCAAGTCAAAAAATCTTGACCATAATCAAATTAATGTAGAACCTATCAAGAAAATTTTCCTCCATATTTCACTTTTATTTTCATAAGTGCAAAATTCTGCTTGGAGAAAAGAGTTAGCAAAGTTTCCTTTGTAATCTAGAATTTCTCTAGAACTTTCCAGAGTTAAATATATATTCATTGCTGTTCATTGGTAAGATCTAAAATGGTTGTAGAATGTTCATGAGTTTTTTAGCTTTCATAAACTTTGATTTTCTCCTCTCTTGAGGCAGATATTTGCTCTTTCCAAAGTGTCGTTATCAAGACTTTTAGATTTTTTTTCCTTCCTACTCTGAACAAGAAATAAAACTTTTGCTATTAGTGACATTCAGTGTTTTAGTATTTAAGGAGCTTTCCAAAATCAGATAGCGGCATACTCTTAAAACATGATGCTTTGATACTGACCACAAGTACATGGTTGAGATATAAAAAACATATGGAAAAAGAAATTATCTATAGTGTCATGAAAAAAATGTATAGGCAAGTTTCTTAGTATAAAATAACTTACATGTACTATGTAAGTTAAAGCAATCTGCTATCAAGTTTTTCCATTTCCTCTCAGAAACTCTGCTTTGGAAGGCATAGTCAGTTTAAAGTGGTTATGGGGACAGTCAGGATGCCTGACAAGGAAGGAAATGTAAGGTATGGAGAGCAAAGGAAAACCAACCAGAAACTGCAGGGCTGGAACTGGGGAAACTGCTACCATATTAAAGTAGTAGCTGAACATTCTGTTACTGTGCTTGCCTTCCCATCTCTGTGAGAGCCTAGCAATTATAAAAACAACCTGATGTAGTAGCATGCATGACTTGTCTTTTTTTTCTTTAAGCAACTGAGAATGTAAGTCTCATACAGTCAGTATGTTCAAGACAATTCATGTCAACCTTTTAAAGGAAAGATAAAAGTTCTAAGGTTTTTATCATGGCCAGAACAGTTTTCTTTTTTAGCATGCATTTGATACCTCCAAAAAAAAAAAAAAAAATTCAAAAGCAGTTAACCAATTATTCTTTAGTCTTGATAGACTCTGAACCACAATTAGTTAATTATGTCTTCCAAAAAGGAAGGTAGGCTTCTGCCTTCATTTGTCTTATTTCCTTCCCTACCATCAAAGATAACACTTAATGCAAATATCTTCTCTCACTTTTGTCATTCCCTTTTATTTAACAGGTTACAAAATAATGAATGTCAAAGCTCTCTCTTCCACACAACTGCCTCACATTTAGCCTCTCTGATTAGGCAGACACTTGTTTCATCCAAACTGTAACTATAAATGTGACACTAATAAACTGTACAGTAGTTACATTCATAGTTTTAAAATCAACTATGAAATCATCTGATATCATGAGATACAAAACCAAATCATTATTAAAATAAGGCATAGATAAAACAACTGCTTACTGAAAAATCATTCTCCCATTCGTAAGCCATTGGTTATGATTATTCTGGTAATTAAGTCATTAGAAGCATTATGTCCTTTCAATAGTGCAGATTCTAATCTCAACATTTAAATAGTTGTGCTTTGAGTTTTAGATGGACTCATTGCTTCTCTCTCCCTCCTTGACTCTGTTTTCTCTGTACAAAAAAAATTATCCTACGGTACCTTAAGAAAAGACAGAACCTATAAACACACTAAATACAAAAGAATATACGGATAAAGAACCTAAGGAAGATTTATTCTTATCTCGATATCAATATTAATGGGTTTGGGCGCCATGTAGGTATTTAAGCACAGCTTACTGACTCTTTTATGAAAGCGGGAATTGTTGCATTGGTGTTCGCAGCTTGACCATAACAGAACTGAATAACTAATGTTGCCATTCATTGATAAGATGCATTTCTCTTTGTACAAAAGTAAGTATCTTACCAATATAGAAAGCATTTCATACTCTTTTCAGTTTTGTCACATCACCTCTGAGTAGTGTTCACAAGTATACATCACTGTCCATGCTTAATGTACTGAAAATGAACACAAAAAACCTCCAAAACACCCAACAATGACAAAAACTTCACTCACCACAAAACCCCTACAAAACCCACCAGTGGGAACTTATCCTGTCCTTCCGGTAATATTGACTGTGAAGGGATGCTGGCTTATCTGGAATCCCTCTTTCATGGATTTCATGTGAACCTTTCATGAGCTCTATGTGTCTGCACTGCCAAAGAGTCCCATGAGAAGGAGTGGTCTGAAACGAATTGTCAGTACTGACAATTCAGTTAACATATTGAAATTATTATTATTATTATTATTATTGTTGTTGTTGTTGTTGTTGTTGTTGTTGTTGCTGTTATTGTTATTATTATTATTATTACTATTTATTATCACACAGTCGTTTCTTGAAGAGTTTTCTTGAATAATAGGTTTTAGGAATTGTGGAAACTGGATATTTTTGAGTGATCAATTAATAACTGCTATACTGTGAACAATTCACAGCACAGCTATTTACCTACCTGTATTGCAACACAGTTTTGATGTCATAGTTATTCTGCAGTTATAAACACATTTGTTTTCAAGTTACATGTAATGTACAGGGAGCAGAAATACAGAATATGTGTAAGGAGAAGAAAGGTAACAAAATCGCTGCTGTTTGCCTCTCCTCCAATCTGCGATAACAGGATTCACAAGAAATGGTTGCTGAGGCCATTTCTCTCATCTGTTCAATATTATCTTTCTTTACATCTTCCTATGTGAGAGGGAAGGGGAGGAAATTTTGCAAGGGGAGTCACATGTTCTTACAAAGGTCTTTGGCTGCAGTTTAATACTCAATGCTTTCATCACCTTTCAGTTCCATCTTTTATCTTTCCTTTTCAGGTTCCTGCCCCAGTCTTATAAAGCCTCTGCTGAATGTTTTGATCTTTCTTCTTCCACACCAAGTGCTCCTTCCCAGGGGTTTAAAGGGAAGGATAGCAATATTGCTTCTTTTACTCAGGCTTTACAGCAAAGATTTAATCATGCTTACACACACAGTCTGACAGAAGACTCTCCCAAGTGCCTTCAAACATCTCAGATTTTTCACTAAGCTTCTAGATAGTCTTTCTTACTGTCTAACCTAGATTAGACAGTGCTTTAGATGTGCCTGTGATGATGAAAGATGAGAATGAAGTTTCTACAGACACAATATGGACTATTTTGCATGACAAGATTTTTGGGGCATTTTTTTAAGATGACCCTTTTTGTATCTTTGAACTGCAGATACTGTTCTGTCCTCTCAGTAGCCAGCTGTGAAATTGGGTATGTGTGTCCTTAATATGTGAATGCTACTGTGCTCTTAAAGGCCTAGAATAAGTTATGTTAGTTGCAGTCAAAGCACTCCAGGGTGCAAAACTGAATGTAGTATTGTCGTACACAAGCAGAAATGAACCACCCCAGGACTAGTCTCAAATGAAGAATTGTAATTCAAGAACTGAAGGAATTTAAAGCTAGTGAGGTAGCTTTAAATATGGTTGGTGTAAACTGACCAAATTATTAGAAGTAAACTTGAAAGCATCCCAAGGCACCAAACACTGATATTAAAGCAAAGATAAAATCCACAAAACTGAGTAGAAAATACAGAATATTTTATTATGGATTCACTGTAGAGACATCTAAATTTTTTAAATTTAAAATATCTGGAGAAGTTTGATAGCTTTTTTTGACATTTTTTTCCCTCGGGACAAAAATAATTTGCAAAAGGACAAGAAAGTAAGGAATCTGGAGCCTTCTTAGAGAGTGGATTGCATCAAGGGACAGGACTCCAAAATGTTTAGATAAGGAAAGGATAGCAGTGGTGTTTGGTCTCTTCTGCAACTATCCAGAAAAAAAATATTCAACATTAGAATGAAAATAAACCCCCAGTGCTCTATGCCATTACAAATCTAACCCATTAGAAAAAGAGATCATAAGTCTTCTGATATTTAAAATAGATGGCAAAATACAAATTTTACATGTCTGAAAGGATGATCATTCCTCATTTTTTAAGGATAGCAGATTCAGAAGGCGGCATTATGGGCATTTATTCCTGCATCAGACTCTGGTGTTCATTTATGACTAAAAATAGTTTTAGCAAACATATTTTAACATATTTTAACAAATACAGAAAGAATGGGTTTCAAGAATGAAGGGGTTGTTTGGTAATTTTCACTTTAGTAAGTGGTATAGGAGGAAAAATAGGATCGGTGGAGAACATGACCATGATTAATTTTTGGTTTCCAAATAAGTTATCTCTAATGAATGGACAGACAACCACCATGACTGTAAATTGCACATCTATGTATTTATTCCTACAATACTGCAGTACAATATTCAGTAAATTCAAAATATACGGAGAATTTCTTTTAATAGTGTGACAGCAACAGATTCACTGATGTTAACGTTACCCTGAATATACAAACCTCTCAAATTGGCAAAGACCAAAAAAAACCCATAAACAAAGACAAAGGTAAGAAAGCAAATTGAATTGCTTAGTCATACAGAAATTTGATAGGGCACTTTGCAAGTGAAATTCTGTAGAAATAGTGCATTAAGATATTAGTTTGTTTTCGTCTTCACAATAAATCATGGAAAAAGAAAAACAAAACTAAAAACAAAAAAACAAAAACTCCTGATATTGTTTCCCCGTGATTTTAATAAAGACAGTACAAACAAGTAGCTGTAAGATACACGGTAGCTTATTCTGACTTTGGGAAAAAAATCTCCATCTGCCAAAGGAGGTGAAAAGAACTGAAAAGGACAAGGTAAAATAACATGGTATCTAAACAACCAACCAACCAAATAAATAAATAAGTAAATAAGTGAGATACTCAAAACTAAGATCCAAGTTATCTCAACAAAATCAGAAACAGCAGCACTGAACAGGCCATGGGAGGGAGTATTTGGTAAGAAGAAATTCTGCTTATTTTTTAAACACTATTCAGGAAGAATTACCTCCTAAATACAGCAGGGCACAGAAAGTGATTATTTCTGCAGGCATGTGCAGTACATTAGATTAAAAGGAAAAAAAATATTAAAAAAATTAATGATTGCAAGAGTTAATGTTAACTTTAATAGGTGGGGGGGGGGGGGAGAAAGGAAAGTAACTTCACAGTGTCTGAAGGTAAATAATGTCTATTATTTGAATTTGAATACTTTTGTCAGTTTTCTACCTGCACCATAACCTACCTAAAATTAAAGCAACACTATTCCTATTAAAAATCCTTAGAGAAAAATTATTGCTAGCCTTAAAAGGTAATCTATATATTTTTTAATTATATTATGCTGTGAATGCTATCAAATATCAGGACCAGAGTACCAAGTCTATGGTGGTTTTTTTGGTTTTTCTTTTTCTTTTTTTTTTTTTTTTAATTGAAGTATGTTACTTATTAGGGACTGGGCTGAAAGCTCAACTAAAAATCACTTCATAGCAATTTAGTTGCCCCACACCTAGATAAATGGCATGCTTAGAACTGTAAACAGCTGCACACATAGGGAAACATTTACAAGTGGTAATGGAAATAATGTGTACCCTAGGGAAAACTGCAGATTTTTGCACATCAGTTACACAGAGTTAAAGTTTCATACCTAGCTCCTCATGAACTGTCTCAGGCATCAATCTGTTTTACTTTCCTCTGCTACACTACCCACACAGTGATGTCTCACTCACTTCAGTCACCTCACTTCAGTTTCTCCTCAGACAACAGGGCATGCCAAAAATGACATCAATAGCTAGACCATGCTTTTGTGTTTCATATTAAATACCTCAGAAAATCTGTTTACTTATAAACTAGCACAAAAGTGTCCCTTCTGATTTATTTTATTCAGGGAGCAACTGTATTAAGTGGTCTAAATGCACAGGAGGAGAGGGTCTCACTCAGCTTACAAAAGATAGAGCAAAAAACAGAAAGGAAAAGTCACACACACAAAAAGCAACTACACCTGAATCACACTTTTTAATATTGCCTCTTTCCTCAGCACTTTCCTTGGGTGGCCCCTGGGTGCACATCTGGTTGGTGAGATGGGATTCATACTTCCCTTGAAGAGGGAAGGGGATGGCAGTGCCTGGACTACGAGGAAGCCACGTGAATGCCTTAGTCTGGTGAGTGCCACACTGGGACCAGCATCACCACCTCACATTCTTGTTCTTCTTGTCTGACATCTGGATTGTATTCTGCATCTGGGTGACAATTCTTTGTCATAATCAAACAGAGGGGACTGTCATAGTGCTGAATCAGTTGTGCCTTCTTTAAGCACCAAGTTATTTCTAAGAAGTGTAAATTCTGCTAGGTTTATATTAACTTTTCTAGTTTTATGTTAATCCATTAGTAATGCTGAACACTTGGAATTCCTAGTTTGAATCCAATGCTGGTAAAATCATGCTGCCTGCATGCTTTTACTTACCACTACATGCTTTTTTTCCCCACATTGCTCTACTACATATTGCAAAAATATTTAGTCACTTTAAAAGGAGCATAATTTAGATAAAAATATTTTTTTTCCTGGATGGCTTTTGTGGAAGATTTTAATAAGCAGTCTTAAAACAAAAATATGGTTCTAGTACTGCTATTGTGGAGGCATAGAATTTTATTGATTTGTCATGAAAATAAAACTAAGAGTCTTGTTTGGCAAGATTTGCTTCTAGTTTATATTTCTGAACTCCCTTTTCCTGAGGTAAAGTCATTGCAAATTTAGTTACATTTCTGTTTTTTTTTTTTTTTTTGAGATACAGAAATAAACTATTAAACTACTTAATAATAAATGTTCCAAACAGTCATGTATACTTCCCAGGATATTGAGGTGTATAAACAGTAATTGAACAGTAATTCATATATGGAAAAGATTATCCCATGATAATATTCTGAATTACATAAAGAGGAAATTCAGATAGAAAAATCTAATCACAGAAATCAAAACTTTACAAGGATCAGAAGGTTCATAATTTGTACATAGAAGGTACATGTTGACATTAGTAGACTTCTTAAAAGTAGAATTCTCTCATCTAAAAAATCCAATAATTTTAATGAGCATAAGCAGTGAGAAGATTGTGAAGCGCACAGTAACAGATGATTAATTGCTAAGTTGGTCAGGTGATAATTGCCAACCTGCTTTTGGTTTATAAATAAATAAAATCTACCCTTTTTCAGTGGAAGGGTATTTCCTTAAATGATTGCTCCTATTTTTTCTCCTTTCTTCTCCAATCTCCTCTGGAACTGCAGTAAAGCCCATTTCACCCATGGATATCTGGCACTTAAAAGTATCCAAGTGAAATCACAGAATCACAAACCTGCACCATTGTTTGACCATCCTCAGGATAAAAAACTGTTTTCATGTGTTCAGGTAGAATTTGTGTGTTTTGATTTGTGCACATTGCCTCTTGTCCTTCCACTAGGCACTAATGGGTAGTGTCAGGCTGTGTTACTTTTATTGCCCTGTGACTGCCCAGGCTAGCAATCCCAGGTCTCTCAGCCTCTCATGCCATCTCCTCATTAACTTCTCAATGCTTTGGCAAAGCAAATGGCATTTCTACTGAACTTTTTGTATTCTCTAAAGTCTGACTTTATGTTTGTTATCATCACAGCAAAATCATTTTCACTTTTAAAAGACAGATGAGTGACTCTGTAGTTTGAAATTAAGATATAACTTTAGCTCAATTGTAAGATTATTGTTGTCTTTATCTTTTTTCTCCTTCAAAAAGTATTATAAATATTATGCTCAGGTATCTTAGTATTAGTATCTCCACTTATTTTTCTTTGAGGTATTCTAGAGATTGCAAATTAATTTGAGATTACAAAAGAATTCTAGAGATTACAAAATAAAGCATTAATATTGCTGTCCATCAAATGTTCCAAAACTGTAAAATTTTCTCCTTTTTTTTCTGCATTTTCTCTTTTTTTTTTTTTTTTTAATTTCAAATATGAAATTCCTAAGTTTGGAATAATATAACTGCTGCCTGTTTTTAATTGACTTATACAAAGTTCTAAGTGTATCTAGGATCACAATTTTAACTTCTCTCATTTCAAGGAGTTGAGGTTAAGGAAAAAAATTTAGGAAAAAGTCACAAGTCTGTGCTGTATCTTTGACAGGATAGTGGGTACTCTTCAAACTAGTACTTTAGAAATGGAACATATAAAGTTCAAGTGTCCATGATTTCCTATTGACCAAAAATGTCTGAAGTCCATTTCCTCCATGGTAGAAGAAAATAATTCCACTCTGGGGTGGGGTTTTTTTTGTTACCAAAAAATTCTGGACAATGAAACACAATAATTTAAACTTGATTCTGTCAATTATGTATTGGGGGAAGAAGACACTATTCAGTAATGAGCCTGCCTCAGAATGTGAACTCACCAGATACTGGTCACTAAAGAGTGTGACAGGAGGATGTCCTTTGGGAAGAGCTCAGATGGATGCAGTATGGAGTTAATGAAAAGATGAATGAGAAGGGAATGTATATGCTGGGAATATGAATAAATATTTCATGTTCCCCCCAAAGAACTGGTTTGCTTATTATTCGTTTGCACTTCTTAATAATAGTATCCAATTAGCCTCCTCTTCACAGTTTTCTACTCTCACTGTACTATAATTAACATTTGCACAAGAGAAGTTCCTGTGCTGAATGCATGCCCAGTGAATGTAGTATTATTACTATTATTCCTTCTTATTTTCTCACTGTTTATTTCAAAGGTAAAAGTAAAACAAAACAGAAAAAACCCAAAAAACCACAACCACAAAAAAAACAAAAAAAAAAACAAAAAAAAACCCAAACCCAAACAAAAGTGTTAATAAGGAGGGGTAGAAGACAAAATTACAAACAGCCTTTAATATGCAGAAAAAAATCATTTTACTACCTGCCTGGAAAATAGAAACCTTAAAAAGCTGAATGATGATGTTTTCCATATGTGTTTCATGTTGTTGATGATTCAGTTGATCCTTGTATCTAAAAAACATATTTCTTTTTGTACTGATGTAGGAAAAAAAAAATTCAAGTTCAGTTTCAGGCTTTTTTACCACTTACCACTTTTGGCAAATTTAGGTATTTCTGTAATTAGAACTTTTGTTGAAGAACTTTTATTTGAAGTTCATTACTTACAGCTCTAGGGCACAATCTGAGTAATGTTAAAAATAAGTGATCATAATGGAAAAATTCAAACTAATATGAAATGTAATGTTTAAAAATGGGTTCTTTCAATGTTTAAGTGACAAAACATATTTCCTTCTCTAACTTTTGGGACAGGATAGTACCAATTTACCAACACTTTTGTGGGAAAAAAATGATAATCGGATAACACATCTTCACCATCCCTTTTTATTGAATAAAGATGAATTTGAGAGCAGGTAATGTTTTCCCATCCCCCTCTAGACCCCATCATGTTAATAAATAACTAAAATTAAGTAACTAATATTACAGATGATATAAGCATCCTCTACCAGACCAGCTTCACTAAAGTTAATTACAACTTCTATATTTGCAAATGTGAAGTACATCTGCATTCAAAACATGACATCTTTATAGGGAATACAATATTCTTCAGGCAATATCGAAGTTATTTTTGTTTATTTGAATTTCCGTACTGTGAATCATAAATGTGTTGGCTCCACAGCCTAACTTATTAATGTGGACTCTCTTATTAAATCAAACTAATTTAGGAACATTTGTCCAGCAGCCTTTTGGGATGAGCATGAATTGGGATTTCCAGGGATGTACTATGATCTACAAACAATTCTAACATATAATCTATTAAATATTCTATTACAGATACCCCTTTCCCCTCCAGTAGTAGTGATATCAGGATAACAAAGGAGCACTGATGACTTCATAGTTTAAATTCACCCAGCACATTTTTCAGTTCCTTTCTTAAAGTTATCTTCAATGTGACTGAAAACTGCATAAGGAAAAAAAAAACCTTGAAATTGAGTCTTTGGATTTTTTTAACTTGTCAGTGTTGAGATTGCACTGGATATCAGCCTGGCAGTCTCCATTTACAACTTACATTTGTGCTGCAGACTTCAGTAAAGTTGCTGCTGAAATTTGTAATAATACAGCCTTTTTTGGTATTGGTCTCCAGTATTTTTATGCTTCCCTAAGGAGAATTAGAAATATAGCTACAACTATATGCAGCTGTATGTGCAAGAAAAGAGACAAGACACACTCTAAAAGCCTTTCCTTCCCTGCTGATATCCCCCCAGATGGAAGAACATGCTCTGTTTTCTGTTACACTTAATATAAAAAGCAGTCCTCCTCTTTCCACATAAATTGCTATCCTTTCAGTGCTTGCTTTAGTTTATTGTGCCCTGAGCTTTTTGTTTCCATCTTCATTCGCCCAATTTTGGCTTTCACTGGTCTTCTGACTGCTATGCTAGAGTTAGCAGAACCTGCAACTCTCCAGCTCTGTTTCTCACTTTAGATGGACAACCAAGTCAGCATGAGAAAATAAAAGAGAACAGAGAAAAGTGGCAAGGATGACAACAGGTAGAGATAAAAGCAGAGGATAAAAAGAGAAAAAGGAAGAAAATGAAGACACAAAAAAGAGGTAGCAAATTTTGTTTCAGATGAATGAGTAAGGGAGCATGTTATTTTGGAAATATTTGCCAGTATTTCTGAGTATTTTAAAAACTAGAAGCTTCAGATGGACAGGATTGACATTTGGAATGAAGGAAAACTCTAAGAGATATTTCAAGCTCCTTGCTCTTGATTTGCACCTGGCCAAGCATAGGATAAAACCTAAACGATTTTAGCAAAAAGAAATCCTAGCTTGCTTGTTCCTGAAAAACACTTGCCTTCTTGCACATGGGCTTTTCCTAGAAGTCTTTTCTCTCCCAAAACAGCAGGAGATTTGGGGTTTTTTTCAGGAAAGGTGTTTTTTGTTGTTTCTGTTGTTTACTTTTCAAAAGGACTATCCTGTTGAAGCTGCTAAGTAAATTTGGGAGAAAGTTAATGATTATGAAATGTTTGCTAGCAAAACTCTCTGATAGTTCATTATCTGTTTTCTACTATCAGTCACAATATGGATATCACCTTGTGTTCTTCACACACACGACTCAATGAATTTAACCAAATAATAAGATAGAGGAATACAATTTATTTACCAAAACTAGAATATTCTTTTTCTACCTTCAGGTTTTAAATTGGTGTATAAATCTCAATGAAAGTATTCTTTTTCCAGACCTGTGAAACCAAGAAAAATCCCTTCCCCATTAAAAGTAAAGCTACAATATAAAGGTGTCAAATATGCATTCTAGAAGTTAAGCTTGAATTTTAAATACCTTGTTTTACAAGCCTTTTTTTATGAATGGTATTTTCTTGGGTGTTTTAACACCCCTAAAGTTTTGGGTTATGCATATTTTTTCCATTATCTAGTTATTTCCAGCTACAAAAATACATTGGAAGCTGTCTATAAAATACTCTGCAGGACTAGTTCGCAGACACCAATGTTCTTTTTCCCTGAAAACTGAAAGCCTCCCTCTTTTTTCCACTATAATCAAAGTACAGCTCTGCCAGTTGGTTGATGATATCACCAGGGTATGTACCACAAAAGTGTTGTTGCTCGTGCTTCCACATTCTTTGCCTGAAATATATAAACACAATTTAATTTTGTGTATTTATTGTTCCAGGTCAATGTCAATAGTCTAATAATTGCATACAGTATGCATGAGCCCAGGTGACAGTTTTCAAACAAACTAAGCAAAATGGGATGTCAAAGTTTAGTGTTTTCTTACTTTAACATTTCAGAGTCATAAAAACTTTGTAGGTCCAGAACCAAGAACAAAAATTGGATACATCAAGAAATGACCTGTGGATTTTATCCCAAGGTGATAATTTCTCCTCCCTCAGGTACCCCACTCTCTGAAATACCGATTCTACCTGCAGTTAGTGTAGTTTAGGAATAGGATATGGTTTTAACAGCTGGTTTCACTGAATTAAATTAAATCATTACCAGTTCAGCCCTTCTTTAGGCCATGTTTTCATAGCGTTTTATAACTCAGTAAGACAGTTTCTGTCACCAGTGATTTAAAGACTTAGTAGTAACCCAACTTTCATATCTCATTTCTAGGCCAAAGTGGCCTGAAAACTGTGTTAAATCATAATAAGAGCTACTCAGAGTCTTAAAAATATTTTTTAAAATTTCTTTGTATATCAGGTAGCACATAAATATTTATTTTCCTTTTAAACTTTCTAGAAGATTCATATGTAATATTACTTTTCACACAAAGTAGGTATAAATGTAGAAGAGATAAATAATTCTAGAAGAGATTGGGATAACTTTTAAATTTAAATGAGAAAAATGCCATGTGAATCAGTTTTTGAACTAGTGTCCCTTTTTGAACTGGTCCCTGTCACCAGTTATTTACTGTAGTGTTCAGATTAAGAATGCCCTGGTTAAACCCCGGCTGGCATCTCAGCCCCATCTAGACACCAGCTCACTGCTTATGGTGGGATGGGGAAGAGAACTGGGAAAATACAAATGAGAGAGTTCATGGGCTGAGATAAAGACAGTTTAATAGGGAAAGCAAAAGCCACACATGCAAAAAAAAGCAAAATAAGGAATTCTTTCACCACTTCCCATGGGCAGGGAGTTGTTCAACCATTCCCAGAAGGGCAGGGCTCCACCCACCTGGTGACTTGGGAAGACAAACATCATCACTAGGGTTTGTTCAGAGCCAATCTCACAATCATGCTGAGAAAAATTAATTGCACAACCTGCCTGTATGCCTGGATGATACCTGGATTGCAAGCAATGATATAAGCAGAAGATTAATATTCAGAAGAACCTATACTGTGATATTTTAGAAGGACATAGGACTGATTTTCTTCATTTTTCATGAAGGACTGGGATATGAACTTCTCTGGTTGAGAACTCTTCAAGAAATTTCTGAATGAAATTTTTTTGCCTGATTTTGATTCAGTGTGGTCCCTTCCGACACTACCAGTCTGTGATTCTGCAATCACAGCATACATAATACCCACCTTTTCCTTTGACTCTTTTTAGATTACACACAAGCAAAGATTACTACCTTCCTGCTTCTGTAATCAATTAATGCATTCCTGATGGGTTTATCCAGCTGATGAATGAACCAAGGAACAATCTGCCTTCCCAGCTAAGAATGAATTTAGGAAAACATTCCCAAGGACTTGAAATGGGGCAGCTGTGTTCCAGTGTCATTTGGGACTTTCTCCACTCCATAGAGGATAATTCTGTATTAATGCAGTCATTTATTATTTAGTAAGTCCAAATTTTTGTTAGTCTTAAAGTAGGATATAATTATCTCATATGCAGGGTTCTCTTGGCTGGGACTGTTATGAATTTTATCCTTAGCAGTCTGCTATTTTTCTGCCTAGATGCAGTTTTTTCTGTGGGGATATACTTACCCTGTAAACCCCTCTAAACATTGTCTCTTTAATGCTTTCAGCATAGTTATTACTGTTTATGGCAACATGTTTTTGTATACACCAGAGTACAGCTGAGAACAGATATGCCTCTTTGGCTTTGGACTAACAGATCATTTCTCTTATACTACCACAGTGTCTAATTTTCCTGGCAGTAATTAGTATGAGAATACATGAAAAGATAAATAGCCCTAAGTCCTTTCTATCTGTACTATTTAGCTGCAGGTCTGAATCTACTGCATTTCTTGCATCTTTCCAATCCACATTTTCTTTGTTCTGGTCATTCCACTATATTTACTCCCTCCCTCCTTACTTTTGCTAAATTTTCAAATAGAATTTCATTGGAGAAGGTAATTTTTTTTTAATTATTGATTTTTTGCTTTTTCAGTCATATCAATAAAGTTATCCATCCTTGCTAAGGACACCAATGAAGCTTATTTTTATTTATTTTAATTTATTTTGAATTTCAGTAAAATATTCATTTTTTGTCAAAGACCTGGCTGCAATAGCAACACTGATATTTCAGTCATGGATCAGACAGATCCTAAATTTTTTTTTTTTTTCCTGTTTATTCAATAAGTCTCAGAGGCTTTGAATTTCACACAAAGCACAGACATCATCAGTATATAATATATATTTTCTTTATCAGGCTTTTAAGCCCAAAAATTTTAAGCATCATGGCAGAACAAGCTGTTTGAAAGAAAACCTTCATATTTAATGAACCAATATTAACTCTCTTGCATTACCAAGTTGCTTGCTGTTGCTGCAGAAACAATGTTGTTAGTTAAATACTGACAATACCCGACAAGGTAGCTGAAGTGTTAAAATTATTTTATAAATTCAAGGTTTTTATCTAGGTCTACAAACTGGGTGGGAAAGAAGACCAAGCTCAAAATCAAATTGAGGAGGACAATAAGTTTCAATCTTCATAATCTTCAAACTCTCCACTGCTTGTCACCAAGAATCTCCCTCACATATTCGTCACCTTTCAGTCTGTGTTATCACTCTTGGTTTGGTTTGGTTTCTTTTCTTATTAATTTGACTTCTGTTTTATCCCTATCCTTTGTCACTTTTCCTCTTTCTTTCTGTTTTCAGCCAAAACACTTGCTTTCACAGTGAAGTGCAACCTTGATGAAAACAAAATACTTAACTAGCAAACTTTGCTTCTCTTGACTTGTTTTTCTCATCTCTCATCTATTCTTTTATGTCCCTTTCCCACTGCTTAAGGAAATAAATATTCTTTAATTTTATAGGAAAATAGCTACACTAAAGCAAATTTTTATTAACTACCAAATAAATGTTGTTTATGATTGACAAGGGGAATTTGCATTGGAATGTTAATATGCCCTGGAAAAAAAAAATGGTCTTAAGTTATAACCTCGTGTAAAGCAACAATAATCTCTTGAGAAAGAAAGAAGATATGCTTATTTCCTTCTTGCTAGCTGGTGATAAGATGACTTAATTGTTTTGGGTTTTTTTGTAAATAGCATTCCAACTTGCAAAAAACTTTTCTAAGACAGACATGATTATACACAGGGATCTCTGTAGGAAATAAAAAGAAGTTTATCTATAATCAGAATTAAAGAGATTAAATAGAAGATAACATTGCATAAGCCTGTGAAATTCTGTTTTCCTCTTTAGTTTGTTGGATTTGACTTTCTTTAATCTCTCAGGCTGCTATTTCTATCAATAAAAGTGCTAGAAGATGTCAATTTTAAACAATTTATACACTATTCAGCTACATTTAAAATAAATTTTCTGATGTACTGCAATGGGAATTTGTGAGTTTGCCTTGTTAAAACATGTACAGTGGCAATTAAGGGCACGTTAGAGAGCTATATTGTACAGTCTGCAAAATCTAAATGCTGTATCCTGTCACTGCAAGAAGGCTTAGGCCAGATTTTTAATAGCCCAGTGGTGACAGTGTATATGCATCTAAGGACAAGGCACATGCAAAAGAAGCTAATTAACATCAAACACTAATTAGTCCCTCAGTATTTAGCAATGAAGTATCAGCAGCTGTCGTAGATGCCATATGCTAATTAGCATTAATAAACTTCAGAAATAATTGTCTCCATTGTTCTGTGTCATAATACTCCCTGTAATTATACTTTGGAGAGCTTCGCCTAAAAATGGTAGCAAAGCATTGCACTCCAGTGCTTGAAGTTTAATGAGCAATTTATGGCAACGTGTGGAAATAAAAAAAAAAAAATCTATATTAGAAAAAAAGATTAATATCAATTTTATAAGTCTGTAATTAATGTGTTGGTTTGTACCTGTGTTCAGAAATTCTGTGAGATGGCAGTGAGATTTTTTTTGTTCTGTGTGCTGTAATGTATACAGCAAAAGAATAAAAATGTGATGTCTTAGTGTAATAGAATTGATTCACTGTCTCTGCATGCAAATTCTCCAAAACAGTTTTATATCTCACGCAAAAGCTTGTGAGCTATTATAGTGGAGTGTTTATACTCAACTCTTGGTCTTTATGGTTGTTCAGAATTCCATTTCATCTAACGGTGAGGAAAAACAAGAATTATTTTTGGTTTACTCTTATCAATAATGCATTATCCTCTATGGATGTTTTTCTGCAGATTCTTTTTTTCATCACTGAAAAGCTGTATGATTGTTAGCTTTCTTTGTTGTGTGGTAGGTTATTTTGTTTTGATTGGTTGGTTTGGGATTTTGTTTGTTTGCTTGTTTGTTTGTTTTCATCAGAACCCCAGCAAAATCAATAGGAGACAAAAGTTTAATAACCTGAGACTCTGGAGATCCATTTAGACTTGCCTGAATACTCATGATGACCATTGTTAAAGACATCCAGCACTGCATTACAGGAAGTGTAATTCTCCATGAAATGATCCTTCTACACACACACTGCTCAATGTCTATATCTCCTGGTTTAAGGGATGTCAATAAATCTAAGCCATTCAAATACAGCAAGCATATCTAATATTTGAGCACATCTCCCACCAGGAAGTCCCAATGAGGTGAAAACAGAAAAGCCTGAGAGGGCACATAACAGACTACTGAAGCAGGCAAACCAACACCCCACTGCCAAAGGCACTGAACACTGTTGCACCAGTTCATGTCTAAGCTCTGTCTAACCCAGCTTAGTTTGACATCAGATAGAAGCATCTGTTTTGCAAACAGAGAATGTTGCTGTTCCACTGTTTACTGATTTGTTTTAAAAATTACCCACCTTCCTCCAACAGCTTGTTAGAAATATCCAGGATGAAAGGATGATAGAGGAGTTATAGAAGCAATTAACGGAAAAAAAAAAAAAGCTATTGATAAATCCATTAGTGTTTAACAGGCTGATCTGAAGTAGCAATCGTTTGAGACTGTGACAGACTTTGTAAAAGATGATTTCCTTCAAAGAAGGGGATCATTAGCTCACAGAAATGACTAATGTTAAGAGGGGTTATTAGCCTATTATTTCTATCAGTGCAGAACCTAAGTATGAAGATTTCAGCCGTTGTATTAATGCCTATAAAACAAATGAATTGTGAATGAAAGAGTGCATGTGCTTAGGATAAGTACATATTCATATGAAAGCATGCAACTTAACTTTTGCAGCTGGAATGGGTTTGAGGCAAAAAATTCAGTTACAGGTTGTGTTTGGACCTGAAATTTATGATTAAGAGCATCTGTTAACTCTATAAAAATATACCTACCTCACAGAAAAAATAATGATAATGATTGTTAATAATCCAGAAAGAGGTCAAAGTTCTGGAACTTGAGGCTTGACCCTGTAAACTAGTTTCTCTGCCATAATTTGAAGAAATTTGTTTTCCAGTTTACAATGATACTTGATTACATAATTTAACCCATTTTAAAACCATTTATTTGTTTCTGTATAGCTGTGAGAAAGAAAAGAAAGAAGAGAAAGAAGAGAAAGAAAGGAAAGAAGAGAAAGAAAGGAAAGAAAAGAAAGAAAAGAAAGAAGAGAAAGAAGAGAAAGAAGAGAAAGAAGAGAAAGAAGAGAAAGAAGAGAAAGAAAGGAAAGAAAGAAAAGGAAGAAAGGGAAGGAAGGGAGCGAGGCAGGCAGGCAGGCAGGCAGGCAGGCAGGCAGGCAGGCAGGCAGAAAGAAAGAAAGAAAGAAAGAAAGAAAGAAAGAAAGAAAGAAAGAAAGAGAAAGAAAGAGAAAGAAAGAAAGAAAGAAAACCTATAAATTTCAAAGCAAGATAAGGCCATAATTATTTCACATGCAAACTTTGTTATAATGTGTTAACAGTATGTCCATCAAATTAAGTAGACTGTGTATATTTGTTCATGTTCACCTGCAGGAACAAATCAATAAGAAAAGAGATCTTAATAAACACTTTTGTACATCTAAATAAGGAGTAGTTTCTTTCATATCTTAAGAGATTTTCTTTAGATATAACTGTTTCACTGTGGCTTTGAAAAGTCAAAAATAAAATTTCTCTTTCAGAAAAATTCTTATTTATTCAGACCTGAAGGGTTTTTTTCCAGTAGTTTATACTTCAGTTTGTACTAACAAGGTGATTTATGCATTTGTACTGTATTTTATCCTTTATCAAAAGTTTAATGCAATCAGTCTGGGGTTTTGTTTCCATAAAAAGCCCCAGGGCTTTTGATAAAGCTCTTAACTGGAAACATTTCTACCTTTACTGTTTATCAAGGTTTTATGGCAGAAGTTAATATATTATGTAGGTAGATGTTTTAGATGTAATATAATTTTTCTCATTTTTTATTGGGAAGATTATCTTTTCCAAATTGATGTTTCCTCTTACTTATCACAATGCAAAATTTTTCTTGATTGTAAACATATTAAAAATGTGAATGGATAATTCAGTGCTTCAATTTTCCCATCACTAATATATATAAAATCTTGACAATATCTAAGATTTCTACATCTCAGCACATGGACAGCTTAGCTTCTTGTTTCTCCCATGTATCAGAAATCTAAGACATCTCAAAATGTGCACAAGGTGGACTACTCCAACCAGAAAATATAGTATTGAACTGTGCTAGGGAAAGATCAGAATATACTTTAAGTTCTGTAGTTTAATGAGAGACCAGTATGAAAATAAAAATACTTAAAATAAATTTCTAAACATTTTGTAGGCCCCGGTACAGTGATATATTTAATGAGAAACATGCTTGGAAGTATATAAAATACCCTTCTTCTGGACTTTTTATGTGTTTCTCTTCTTCAGACTGGTTACATACTGTCCTAGGTTAAAATGTAAGATGTGCCCATAGTATGTATTCTATCACCATCTTCATGAGCTGTTGAAACCAGGTGGGGCAGTGTTTCCCTTATCTTCTGCTAATGGC
>VZUI01035286.1:0-21369 GCA_013401135.1 Cettia cetti | reverse complement strand
TTGGCCTGTTTGATGGCAGCACATGTCTCACAGTCGTGGATAACCTGTGAAATACTGTCCATGGTGAGATCCACTCCCCGTTCACAAGCCTGTGTGTTGTATCTTTTTTCTGATGATCAGAAGCATCATGGGCCCACTGAGCCAGAAGTAATTCTTGTTGCCAGTCCAGATCCACCCAAGACACGTCAGCCTTGGCAGTTCATCCACCTGTCTGCTGTTGCAATGCTCTTCACAAGACTGACTCTTGGGTGCATGTGCATCTGCAGCACACTTTTACAGCAACTCATCTACCCAGGCAGAGATGTCTTGATGTGTTTCCTTCTGTGCTGCCAATTGTCTTTTTTCCATCATTCCAGCCATCCCCACAGAGCATTAGCCACCATCCACGAGTCAGTGCAGAGGTAGAGTGCTGGCCACTTTTCTCATTCAGCAATACCCAAAGCCAGCTGGACAGCTTTAAGCTCTGCAACCTGACTTGATCCAACTTTTCCCTTGATGGCTTTGCAACTTGCCATATAGGACTCCACACAGCAGCTTTTCATTTTTGACATAACCCAAGATACGGCATAAACTGTCAATAAAGAGAGAATATAGCTTCTCACTGATGATATGATAAGGCCTCCTCAGCCCATGCCACCACTTCCTCCTTCTCCTCTTCTGATGATAATCTGAAATTTTTGCTTTTGTACCCATCCATGATGACTTCCGGTGATTTGGATTTCCTATTTGAGCTTGCTGTGTGATCAAGCGCAACCCACTTACTCCATGTAGCATCACTGGCATGAAGTGTGGAAGGGACTTGCCCTTTGAATATCCAGCCCAGCACTGGGCAGCCAGGGTGCCAGGAGGAGCTGACTTCTGAAGCAGCTTGAACCCCTTCAATAAGTCGCCAGATATGCTTTTGCAGCCAGAGTGTAGCATGCCTTGGATCCTTTGTATGGCTGACTTCAGAACCCCAGGGTTTGTCCTTGAGTCTCTCCAGGTACGCAGTGTGAAAGACTCCAGCCAGGTCCATTCTCCTTGGCTGCAACGTAGATCACACTTCTACATCCTGTTCCATCCTGACAGGCCCACGGGCTGCATGAACAATCTAATGTTTAATTTGTCCAAAAGTTTGTTGTTTTTCAGGATCTCACTTGAAATCATTCTTCTTCCATGTCACCTGATAGAGAGGGCTTACAATCTGACTCTACTCTGGAATATGGATCCTCCAAAAAAACCACACTTCCTAAGAAAGTCTGTGTTTCCTTCTTGCTGGCTGAGGGGTACATATTGCTATTTTGCTGATTTCATCCACTGGAAACAGACAATGTCCATATTGTCATTTTATTCCTAAAAACTGAATTTTCTGGGCAGATCCCTTGATCTTACTTCACCAAAACCCACCACAGCATAAGAACAAGCCAAACTAATTTAAGTTGTTTTGAAGAATACAGTTAATATATTAGGTAGCTTAGTGTGTGCAGGTTGCAAGTTGAGCTAACTGCATTTAATGCGTTCCTCAGTGGAAGTGGTTATGATCTTTACATTTTCCTCCTAATTCTGCCCTCTCTCTGTTTCACAGGGTGTTGTATATGCAAATAAGCATAATCCCCTACACTCTGTTCAGTACTTGAAAGAGTTGCAAGAAGGTAATAGCTGTGATTCAGGAATGGGCAAAAGAAGCAGAAAAGAAATAAAAAGATTTCCAGACAGATGGTGCAGAACTATTGTTGTACCCCTGCCCTGAAGTTCTTTTGAACAACAGTGAGCACGTTTTTTCCATTTAATGAGACTCCTCACAGTCTCCCCATCAAATTTCTGATGTCTCAGCAGAGACTACCATTTCTCTTGCCCCAGCAAAGAGACTACCATTTATCTTGCCCCAGCAGATGCACTAACAATTTGGAAGCTGACACAAAATTAACAGTTCCAGTCAAATTTTGCTGATAGGGTGTGTTTGAATACACATATTTAACAGAGTATATTCTGCACATTGGTTGGTACCAGCCGGCTCAATTACCTGACACTCCTCTCCAGAAAGCAGGATAAAGAGTGCCACCACATCCATCATCTATTACCATGGCAATAAATACTGAAATAGATCTTGTACATGGCATTGATTAAAAGTGTTCAACAGTAGTGACTGCAACTAATCAGCACACCTTCAGACCAACTACTGTCTTAAGTTACAATGTAAGATGCAACCAAAAGTATGTATTCTATCACCATTTTCATAAGCTATTAAAACCAGGTGGGGCAGTGTTCTTTATCTCTTCCATGACACTTTCCTGATAACTCCCTTCAAGGGATATCTTCTGCTCATGGGCCATCAAGGTCTTGCTGCATGACTCATAAAATTACATTATCCTATTGTGAGATGCTCTGCACATGGGGAGGACTCAAGCATTCCTACCTGGATATAATCTGAGGTGTAGAACATCAGAGCATCTACTGCTGGGTTCTCAGACAACAAGAGCGTGACAATCAGCACTGGAGAAGGACCAGACTTTACTACATGATCACCACTTCAACAGAACCACATCTACCATTTAATTGGACTGCTTTCATCAACCAGGTGTCGGGTTGTATTCTGACTCTAGTTTAAGCTAGTGTTTTCTGCCTTTATTTCAATTTTCCTATTGAATTGTGGTTCTGTCTTGGAATCTCTTAGTGGTTTGCTTTCAAACTGGTACAACTACCAACAAAATGCATGAGTTACACCTGTTCTTACAGCACACAGAACACCTCCATTGTCCCAGTGAAGACCAGTTCTACAAATATATCCATCCACAAAGCCTTCCTGTCTGCTGTTTTCTAATTACTGGTCAGACTGCTTGAAAAAACTACACAGCTATAGCTTCTCGCCCATGTGGAAGTTCTTCATAAGAATGTATAAATTCACTGTGAAAATGGATTCGTGAAGTATTACTGAGGGGTTGTGGAAGTCTTAAAGGGGAGCGCCAAAAACAAGGGACAAGTTCACCACATTTCCTGTGCTGGTTGCACCATCCAGCCCCCTGGAAATAGTCCCTGCCAGGAAAGCCAGACATTTCTTGAGTCTAACTTCACTGTCTAGAAAAATAGAATGGAATTTGTTAACATATGAAAAGGTTCAGACACAACAATATGAAATCTCTACCTTGCAAATATTGAAATAAAGATGAAACAAAACCAAAATCCAGAGTAAAGCACACCTGACTCTGCCTTTTCCCAGTATCAAGAGTGACAAAAGCTGCAAAACTAACAGAAGTTACAACCAGCCCCAAGAAATTGGCCAGATTTTTGACTTTAAGAATAAAAATCAAAGACAGACTGAAGGTATAACAAAACTGAGTTTATTTGTTCACTTCTGTAGAAGAAACTGAGATCCTCACAGGAAACAAGCTGAATTTTTCATTCTGCTGTTGGACTAGCATGATATATAGAGGCAAAAGCTCTTACATATGCACCAAAGACAGGCAAAAACTATACTGAATAAAAGATGCTTACATAAATATTGCCTCATCCCCAAAACACGGTGCATATATTTACTGAAACCACAACTAGAGATCAATTTATATCTAGAAACATTTTTTTATCAAATCCCTGTCCCTGTGGAGGAATCCCTGGACCTAGTAATTTCTTTGCAGTCATCCATAGTTAATTCACTTTGACATTAAATGTCAATTCCTTGCAGATACTGTTTAAGAGATCAGAATTTTCTTTCACAGTCTGAGAACGTTAATCCAACAGCATCAATTTCTATTCAGGCTGCTTCTGCTCACAGAACTCCTGTTGTTGATGAAGCATTGTGCTGTTTCAGCACAAATATATCCAGAGCAATTATGAAAAAAAGATCATTTTCCAACTTGACAAAAAATGAGCAACATAAAACTGGCTAAACAAAATATCATTAAGGCTTAGAAGGGAGGGAAGGAGACCCTCAACAAGAATAATGTAGTGTTTTAAATGTTTCACTGTCATCAAAAAAATGACTTAATAATAAACAAACTGGAAATTACAATGGATAGTTGAGTTGGTTGGCCCAAACCCCAGAACTGGTTGGTACTAGACCCTCTCTCCTGACCTCACTCTTTGGCTGTATGCAGCACAACAATATTTTGTAGCAGATCTTCAGAAGCACTACCAGGGCTGCATTCACAGGATGTCCTGTGTGATGGGGACGGATCACAGGAGGTTGTCAGTGAGACAGCCTCCTGCCTAGGCACTGAGAGAGAACAGAAGAGCCTCCAGCAAGACCACTGGACAGCAAGTGCCGTCAGTACCCACCATTTGATCTCCAGCATGCTACCTGACCCATCTCAAAATCTCAGGGGAGACCAGGGTAAAACGGCATGGACAGACAAGCAGATCAGATCACAAAAATGGCAGTATGCTCTTCCGGTCATTGAAAACCACCTTCCTTTTATCCCATGCACATAATCTGTTTTCTGGCTTTTCTCAGGGTTGGTATTTGGTGGTGGGGGTTTTTTTTTGTTGTTGTTGTTGTTTGGTTTTTTGTGTTGTTTTGGGTTGGTTTTTTGTGTTGTTTTGGGGTGGGTTTTTTTTTGTGTGTGTGTTTGTAGGATTTTGTTGTTGTTTTCAGCCATCTGAGCACTCAGGACTTTAACAACCTGAAAAACAGGATAAAAAACTCTCCCAAGTACAGATCAAACCCAACCACTGAACATGTCAAAACAGGTAATGCCTATCCCACTGCTGCCCCTTCAGAACGACCATGCCCTGAACAATTATCAGTATTACAGTGTTAGAAAGATGTAACAAAGAGTCAGGGATTTTATTACTGCTGTGGTTCTATGTTAGTAATACATCTACTTTTGTGTTGGTATGATGCCTGCTTTGATTGCAATTTGTCAGCCAAAGTATACATTCAGCTTAATATTAAAGTGCAACTACCTCTTTAACCATGAACAGCATTAAAAACAGCACATCATGTTTAGCTGTGTATCAGGTTGCAGATTGCTTGACTGAAACAGCATCAGCAGGCCAGAGCACTCAGCTTTTATTAAAGCAAATCAAAACAAAATAACAGACAACACCTCGGAAAATTTAACTTCAAGATGCCCAGGTACCTGAAAAGCATCTGACAAAAACCCCCATACTAAAACAAACAAAACAAACATGAGAGCTCACTTAAAGGTCAAATTAAAATGCAGAAGTCCCAAAGTGTACTACCAACCAGAGGGGGAAAAAAAACCTGAAAAAAATCCAAACAAACTCATGTTTCCTATCTTCCATTCTGCCTTCCACCAAATCACACCTGTATACCTCAAAGGCTTTTAGACTTTTTAAAAGATGCTGCAACTTCCTCTTATAAAAGAGACTTCCAGTTTACATTACCTCAGTCTTTACTTTAAAAATACAGCTGTTAGCCTTTCTTAGGCAAGGAAAAAAAAAATGAAGATTTCAGTTGTGATCTGAGGCTGGAATTTATTTCTATAGAAATTTTAAAAACTTCCCTTGGATTCAGTAGGACTGTTCCACAACACACAGTTCCACAGAGGATCTCAATTCTAAGTCATTTTTATTCACAGTGCAGTCTGTGCTTCAAACCCCCAAAAAAATAAATTACATCAGTCAAGCCTTTTTGAATAGAATCCCTTTGGCTAATGTGGGGAAGATGATTGTTCTGGCCTCACTAATACAAGTACTACAAGACTGCTGCTAAGGCTTCTCATGACAGAACAAAGCTTGCAAGTTCAGCGAAGATGCCCCAGGTGGAGCCCCCTTAAACAAGCTAAATAGTTTCATGAACTCTGCAGAGGGAGTGTTGTGTGAAATTGTCCTTTTGCTCCACTGTAAGATTAGGGGGATAGCTGTCACCTAATCATTTATCATGCACTGAATTAACTTACAATAATAAAATAGTATCATCATGCAGTTGCACTCCCTCAGAGAAATAATATGCTGTCACCAAGAGCATGGTTCAGCAAAGATACCTTCACAGTGATCCCACCAAGGCAAGGTTAGTGATCCTGCCCACACCCCCAAATAAAAGCAGAAGAGCAATCTGAATGTATAAAAGGACAAAATCCTCTCTTCCCAGATTTTCAGTGAGAATTACCAAACAAACCAGTAGAGAGTGATAGATCCTCCAGCCTTTATCTTTCAGGGAAACCTTTTCCATATGCCACTCTAATTTTCCTTCTGAGGATGACAAAAGCAGACTGACCACCACCATGCACTGCGTTTCCCCAAAGGGCAGACAGTTCAAGAGTCTGTAATTAAACTAGACATGTTTATCTTTCTCCTTTACCTGTTCTGAGGTTCAGCCCCAGAAAGAATCTCCAGATGATCTTAAGTGAGTAAATTGTTCCCGAAATTACAAGCTGTTCCTTCTTTCAGGAATTGTTTTTGTCTTGGAGCTGGGTTTTTTTGGTTTTTTTGGGGTTTTTGCAGAGAGAAGAAAATGTCACTTTTTATTAAGTGACAGAAAGCATACTTTGAAAGGACAAACCCAGAGGCTTTCTCATTGTAACATGTGAAATCACGAACACATTCACCCTAAGTCATGTCAGTTATGATACAAACTGGACTCAGCAGCAGGTTAATCCATGAGGGATGCAGCAGCACATCAGGCTTTTCTGTATATGGATGAAAAGAAATTCACCATATAAAGGAAAAAAAAAAAAAAAGGCACACTTCTAATTTTCTATTGACATCTCAACTTTTTTGCTAAAACTATCATGACTGTGCTCTCCAAAACTTATCACACTTCTTTTCCTTGCAAAATACAGAATAGCTTTTTCTCTGCTACAGATTGAGGCACTTAATCTCATTTGCAGTCAGACAAAACTTCCACTTATTTTATGCAGTTGTCCTTTTCCAGAATCCTTTCCATACTTCCCTGACCTAGGTCAGTTTGCACCATCCTGTGAAATTCTCTCACTTGCTAAACCTCCTTTCCTGATTATTTCCATATTGTATCTATTCCACACCCATCTCTTGGGGAGCATTTTGTTGCTGTTTTTTAAACCCAGAATGATACCTCATCTTCTCTTGAAGTCTTCTACTTCTCTGAAAAGCTGAGCTTTGGCTGAAAACAAATAATTCTGCATGGCTTCCTAAGTTTTCTTATTTTCCTGCAGTTTGCCCTTTGTAGCCAACACATCAGTTTGTTTTCCAATTACTATCCAGCACCCCTAGAATTATTTCAGTCATTATCTAGCTTCCCCTAATGACTTCCATAAGTGCTTGCTTGTTAGGAATTGCTTAGAGATGATTGTTCCTTTGCCACTAATTAAGGCTGGAGAACCTCTTCACACTCTCTGGGGGAAAAGTGTGAGCATCTGCCTGAATGCAAGGGATGTTGGCTGGTAGATGAATGTCTCTTGGGATGTATTAAGAGCCTTTTCAACACAATGAACAGGTCACACCAAACATACAGACACAAAAAACTGTTTTAAAACATCTCAACTAGCCACAGTACCAACTTCAAGAAACCACTGCAGCAGCAGCTCTACAATGTTTTTTTTTTTTTTTAATTGGTAAGTACGAAAAAGATAGCCCTTAAAGTGAATTTTTAATTTTTGCATTTTGAATAAAAGCAACATGATCTAGGAAGACTCCAGAATAATAATTCATGCAACCATCTAATTTCAACATTATCTCACTACTTTAAACTTCCAGAATCACAAGAAAATAAATGGAAAAATGCAGCTAGACATAAACTCCAGGAGAATAATGCCAATCTGGTCAGGTTTATGTAAACAAGTCACTACAATATGGCTGGTCTCTCATGGCACAACAACAATGAAGCTGCTATCATATGACTGTATTTTCAAAATATACATATACTGACATCTATAGTACCAAATACTTCTAAAAGAAGTAATTTCAAAACAGTTTCTGAAATTCTCTTAAATTTGTTTATTTCTACTGACAATGAAATTTGAAGTAGTTAACTAAGAGGCAGAAAATTTCAAAGTAACCATGGATATCTCATAATTTAGGATGCATTATCAACTGTTACCAGCATTGTGTGCACATGTGTATAAAAGAAACAAGTTTGGCATGTGCTTTTGCCCTCTTTTGCTATTAAAAAAAACAAACAACAAAAAAAAACAAACAAAACACCCCCCCCCCCCCCCAAAAAAAAAAAAAAAGCCAGAGAGAAGAGTGAGAAAGTAAGGAACTGCTCATTAAAATTATTCTGGATACTGGAATTGAAAGGGTAGTGGACAGAATTTAGCCCTAAATACATTCTCATGACTATTTTGCTTACTAATCAATATCATTAAAGAAGATAACAGTGGGAAAAGACTTTTGTATCCACTTTATTAATGACATAGCCACAGGGATAGAGTGCACCCTCAGCAAATTTTCAGATGACACCAAGTTCATTGGTGCTGTTGACACACCTAAAGGAGGGATACCATCCAGGGGGACCTGGACAAGTTTGAGACGTGAGCCCATGGGAATGAGGTTAAACAAGACCAAGAACAAGGTGCTACATTTGGGTCAGGACAGGCCAGGGAATGAACAAATGAAGAACAGCCCTGTGAGCAGGACTCGGGGGTGCTGGTGGAAGAGAGGCTGGACACAACCCAGCCATGAGCACTCACAGCTGAGAAACCCAAACCTGGGCTGCGTCCAATGAAGAGTGGCCAGCAGGGGAGGGAGAGGATTCTGCTCCACCTGGAGTCCTGCATCCCAGCACAGGAAGGACATGGATCTGTTAGACTGAGTCCAGAGGAGACTACCAAGATGTGTAGAGGGATGGAGCAACACTCCTATAGGAAAAGCCTGAGGGAATTAGGATTGTTCAGCCTGGAAAAGAAATAGCTGCAGGGTGACCTAACTGCAGCCTATCAGGACCTGAAGGGAGCCTTCAAGAAAGATAGAAAGGGACTCTTTACATGAGCATGTAGAGACAAGAGAAGGGAGAATGGATTCAAACTGAAAGAGAGCAGATTTAGATTATATATTAGGAAGAAATCTTTTACTGTCAGGGTGGTAAGACACTGGCACAGGTTGCCCAGGGAAGGTGTGGATGCCTCATCCCTGGAAGCATCTAAGGTCAGGTTGGATGGGGCTTTGAGCAACCTGGTCTAGGGAAAGTGCCCCTGTCCATGGTAGGGGGCATGGATCTAGATGATCTTTAAGGTGCCTTCCAATTCATTTTATGATTATGGTTCTAGCAAGGTATAAATCACTATAACAGAAAACAGGATGCTTTTCTCCAACTATCATTCCTCATCAGAAAAAGCAACAAGGACATAATCTTCTCAACAACTTACAAAAATACTTACTATTTGTTTCCAAGAAGAAATAACAAAGTGATACAATTCAAGACTTCCATAGATCAGCAACAGTGACTCCACTTATAAACTCCACCTTTTCTTTTAAACTCAGAAAAGCAGTAATAGGGTGGCACTCCTCTTAAACAAGTTTGTATTTAAACATTCAGGCAATATCCTTTTGCTAGATTAAAAAAACCATTTGGATGATAACAAAATGTCACAATTCTCTAAGCAGTTTTGAGGGGGGCCAGCCTTACAACGAGTACTTCCTTTTTACCCCACATCCACAAAACAGATGTTCAATCTTCAGACAGAATAAACCATCACAAAACACAATAAACTGGAAATGCTGAACCTAAGGAAGTTCACAATCAAGCATGCCAAATCCCAAATTTCAAAGGCACCATCTCAATATAGAGCTACATGCACCATGACCAATGATACACAAACAGGAGTTTAATTTAGCTTATCTGAAATAGAAATTTGCCACCTATTCCCACCACTCTTGAAAATACATTAAAGACTGAAATACATTAAAAAGACAATAGCTTAATGTGGTTCAGTCCACCACCAATGCAGACACAGAAACTATTTATCAACTCCTCAAACCAGAAATAACAGTCATGCTCCTTCAGAAATATTTATGCAATATCTGCATTGGTTCAACTGTTTTCCAGACACTTTCTGCAGTGTCTGTTTTCCAGACACTTTCTGCTGTATTTTGCAAAGTTATCCTGAAAGACGTTTTAAATAACTTAGAATTAACAAAAAGAGTTATCTTGATGACAGGATTTAAATTCCTTATTCTCATGCAATGCTCTTTCCCAAGGCCACAAACAAACTTATCTGATGGATGGCAGTGACCCAGAAATAAGATCTTACCTTTGATCTTGTCAAAATGGAGGGGGAGCAAACCCAATAGCTCAAGACAACAAAAATCCTGATGTTGACAAATGAAAGGTAATTAGTTCTTGTCCATCATGCAAGTATCTGGTGTGCTCAGAACAATGCACCCAGAACTTGTGAATCCCTGTCGTAAAACTGGGGCTTATTTCTTGGCAGAGGTCGACAGGGCTTCCTAGTCCTTACAGTCTGCATCATGCTCCCTGCTGTCTACTGTATGCCAATTCAATTGGTTGGACTTTGTGTGGAGGAGTTTTTACAGATGACCAAGAAGTAACACACTCCCCAAAATACCCTGGGAACAGCAGTAGCAGCAGCTGTCAGGGATGCTTGGTAGAGAACTGCATCAGAGTACTGGATTTTGGCCTTGGGTAACTTATGCTGATCATTCTATGAATTCAAGATTTATAAATGCAAAGCACTACTGAAATATGCCCTGAAAGGAAAGATATGAAAAAAACACCAGGACTTCATCACCTTTCCCTCTCACCCTTCCCCTTTCAATCATCAAGTTTAAAGCAACTTAGGTTGCTGCCTATCTGAACAAGCAGGTAAATACAGAGGATTAGCTCACAGCTTGACTAATTCATTTTAAGAATTGACTTGGATTAACTCTGAGTTGTGTTTAGCAGACAGGTTCTTTGTGCATACAAGGGGTCACATGAATTAAGCAGGCTGTTGTAAATTCACACCATACTTCAGTGATTATTCAGCTTGTCTGACTAGGTCCTCAATATATACAATGTCCAACAGAAACAACGAATATTTCAATCAGAATGTTTGGGAGATGCCACAAATTCAAGTGAAAACAGAAGTCCAGGAGGCAGAATGGAGTTGATGCAAAAACAGAACAAAACCAAAAAACCCTATCTTCTAAAACATGATGACAGAAAGGTTAGTGTCTGAGCACTATCTAGTCTACCTTACCATTTTTTAAATAAACTCCTTTTGCACCTCTTTTAAAGAGTAAAGAAAGGTGAAAAAACAATCCTATTGGACAAAAGTACAACTATCAACGTATTATTCTTAAAGAAAAAAGAAAATGAAAGCTAACTAGTAGTTTGCCTCCAGTTCTTCCGTCAGAACGTAGTGCACATTAGCATGGGTACAAACTTTAAACACAGACACACTTCAAAGCTTCCTTCAGACAGTTTTGTAGCAAAAGCATAAGCCATAAAGAATTACTTGGGAACCACTAAGACTTTTTTTTGTGACCGCACAAATAAACTAAAAAAGTTCAAGGGATCCAGGCCACAAAAGGAGAATGTACTGAAGTCCACCCACAAACCAGATTTTTTTAGGCATCCCACAATTGCACACACCAGCTGTGTCCGTGACACTAAAGCTTGAGGCCCATGCACAGCTACTCTCATCCCTGACACAGCCCCACTTAGGCATGCTGGGTTTGCTTCTCAGCCTACTGCTACTGAGCAGCCTCTCCTAGGTCAGCCAGCCTTATACTCCCCATCTACACCATTCTCATGAGATCCCATCTGGAGTACTGAATCCAGCTCTGGATCTCTGAACAGAAGAAAGAGTGACTGCTGAGAAGGCTGAAGCACCTTTCCTTATGAAGACAGGCTGAGAGAGTGGAGTTGCTCAGCCTAGAGAAGTCAGGGTTCTGAGAAGACCTTAAAGCACCTTCCAGTACCTAAAGAAGGCTTATAAAAAAGGCTGGACAGGGAAAAGGGTGCGTAGTGATAGGATAGGGGGTAACTGACCCAGAAAGAGGGTATATATTGATTAATATTAGGAATAAATAATTTACTCTGAGAGTAATGAGACACTGGAACAGGTTGCCCAGAGAAGCTATGGATACCTCAGTCCCTGGAACTGTTTGAGGTTATGCTGCACAGCAGTTTGAGCAACCTGGTCTAGTGGAAAGTGTTCCTGTCTGTGGCAGGGACTTGGGAGCTAGCTGATCCCTAAGGTCTCTTCCAACCCATATCATTCTATGATGATTCTATACAAAAATGCACTATGTTGGAATGCTGGCAGAACTGACAGTGTTTTGGAGAAACCCAACAGCTACTACTTGGTCAGCTGCTGCCTTCAGAATTGTAGCAGCCTTCTTCCAAGAATATTCCACTTAACCCAATGAGCAATACTGCCAGGCCAGAAGGAAGAGTAAAGCACCATAACTTACCAAATCAAAGTTTCCCAGAACAGCAATACTGGCACCCCCCTCTAGTGGAGACACAACTTATACAAGCAGGAGATGACACCTGCAGGGTCTTGGGAGGAAAGTCAGTCAAACCACAAGAGGAACAGTCAGAGGGATATACAGAGCACAGAATGACTTCTGGCCCAATTGCAGGAGGCAGATGTACTGCAAGTGGACATTTGGGTTTCCCACCAACCAAGAAATGTCACCTCACCATGGAAGCTCCAAGAAAAGTCAGAGTTTTCCCTCACTTCTTTCTCACATGAAGCACGAAGGAGCAAGGTGTGGCTTCTTTGCCAAAGTTGTTCCTGCACTTTTGTGCCTCTCTTCTGAGGAAAAAAGTAACTGTTTTCACACAAAAATGATACCCAAAATCCCCTCACAGAGTATTTATAGCATATTAGGAACAATTTAGAAAGAAGAACTGAAAAAGGCCTCAAACACAAATCGGTCATAAAAATCTGGGCAACTGATTGCAAGAAACTTTGTGGAAGAGATGTTGGAGATGGAAGTACACAGGATCATGGCAAAAGCGCTTGCTCAGGCATATTATTTTTAAGGCATTTATGTTTTCTACAGTCATGTAATTCCCTTCTGTCATCAGATTGTCATCAGCTTACACATCTCCTGAATTTTCTCCTCTAGGCTGAACCTCCTAGGATGCTATTGCATGTGAAACTTAAGCAAAGCAAGGCAGGAAACAGGAACACACTGTAGTTCTTGGAGAAGCAGGCACTAACCTATGCTATTCCTACCAATTGTTTCTAAAATTGAATAATTCTAGAGACCTACTTTTAGTCTCTTCACTAAATACCCGGATTGTTGTGATTATAGTAATATTCTGAAGTCTCAGTCAGTTTCCAGTCCCACTAGCATGGGCTTTTGAAATAGGACACTGTAACTACTGTAAACAAGAAGCTAAAAGACTAGGGGAAAAAAACACTAATTCAGAGAAGTCTTCTTTTGTTTGCAAGGCTTCAGTACAGGGAAACACACTGCTCTGAGGTAAGGTTTTCAGTAGTTCCATCAAAAGCTTTAGGAGCAGCAAAACAATCCTGATATGTTGCTAGCCACCTTGGGACAGCTCTCAAAGCCCTGTGCAGAAACCATGCCCAGGGCAGCTCAAAAATACCTGGCACATTTCCACAGAATTGCTCCCCATGTATGACACATTCTGGGTTGGACAGCAAGGAGAACGAAAGACAGAAAGACCAATAAACTGGAGATATTTATAATGGTATCTTTCAAGTACAAGTCACATTCAAGATGACACTCCTTGAATGCTGGGTACCTATCCACACATCCATTTTCCCGAAGTTGCTTGTCCCACTGCAGTATCTCAGGAAAACAATTGGTGAATTTCATTTCCTTGACAAGAGGAATGAAGGGGCAATGACCTGTTCCTGCACTGGACTTGTGTCTGTGGGAATGTAGCAACAAACAGGGAGACACGTGGACAGAAACGGCTGAAAATCCCAATGAATTCTTCACTGAAAGCCCAGGCTTTGCTCCTGAACCGAATCTAATGCTTACGTGGATGGTTAACATATGCTCAAACACCACTCCTAGCACATCCCAGTGTTACTGGGGCATATAGGACAACAGGCTTTTACTAGTTGGCTGGTTTATCCTGACAAGACAGAAAAGCCTGGACACATTCTCAGATGATGCAGGGAACATTCAAGTTATTCTCCTGTACTGATAATTTGCCAATACAACACTAGCAGGGCTGTGTACACATTTGCCAAGACACCTTCCAAGTGCAATAGTCAGTGACACGCAACACAGTATTCATACAGACCTTACTTTGCTTTACTCTCCTTTGGGACTGACAAGCTTATCATTATCAGTCTGAATGTATGCTTCTCTATCTAACATTCCACTACCAATTTCCCAAATGCTTTTCTACTTCAATAATTAGTTTTATATATTCAAAGTTAGCATGCAACTACAGAAATGTGCTACAAAGTTTACTCCCATAAGCACAATGTTAGGCAAGATGGCCAAATTTCTCCTTTACCTCCTACATTACAGCTTCACTACCACATTAAACTCTTCCCACTCCAACTCGTACCTTGTAAAACTACTGATCCAGTCTCTACAGACAATCGCTGAAAACACACCTGTCAAAATAAGCATTGAAACAGCAACTCAATTACGCACAGAGGTAATTTACTTCTATTAGCTGGAGCTAGTAAGAGCTCAGAAGTGCCCGGACAGAACTTCAATCACACACCCATACTGCCACCCTTTGCGACTTCATATTTGGTTACAAGTAACTGTGAAAATGGTTAGTAACACAACCATGAAACCTTGAAAGCTCTAGGACTTAAGAAGTGACACCAATGTTGCAGTAAGAGATTGTAAAACAACCACAGTAACCACAAGAAAACAGATCTCACCAAGAGAGTCAGTAAGCACCTAACGCAGGCACACCCACCAAAAAGATATTGACTGCAATAATGACCACCCAGTCCAAGGCAATGTCCAGGGCCAAGGTGACCTTCTCCTGACACTTCCATTGGCTGGAGGTACTAACCTGCAGTCCTCCACCGAGGTCTCCTGCCACCAGCCATCCAACTAGCAGCAGCTGGTGCCACTTTGACAATTTGCATCTCCTTGACCCAAAGCAGCAGGAGGGTAGGGGTGCTCACCACCCACTGAGCTTCTGTGTTGTGAGTTGAAGGGACAGTGGCCGTTGCACTGGTGGCATCCCCAGAGCCTCCCACCTCTCCCTCAGCCCTTCCACCTGACTTGATGCCGGCAAAGCTGATTCAGAATTGAGCAGCAAACAAACTTTAGCTTTCTTCTGCACTAACTGCCTGGCTGTGGACACCCACATCCTGGCTCAGGGACGCTTGCTGCCCTTCACACATTGCAACTATGCAATGCCACCCCAGGTCCTTGCTCTGTCACCAGCAGCAGCTCAAGGCTTCAGAACATTGTCCAGCGGATCTGATAACCACAACAAGTAAAAAACAGACTGCATTATCAAAGACTAAACATTTAGTAAAATCCAGAGGCTACAGACCCTTCACAACAGACAAAACAACACTTGCCAATCTTGAAAGCTATATAGATATGAAAGCTTGAGAGTTTATTAGTTTTTCTCCTTTCCTACAAACACCAACCTGAAGTATAACCACCTTAAAAACAGGTGTGACCTGTACAGCATCTCTCTTGACTGCTTGGATTCCAGTAAGTCTTTGCTAGATTTCATGTTCAGCTCACTGCTATTAAATAATTACCCACTTACTGAAAGAAGATACAAATTTCTCTATGCTGTAAACATTCAATACTCATCCAACATTTATTGCTGTAGCTAACTTTTTCTCAATAAAAAATGGATACTACTATAGTTATACTTTCCCATCCAGGGTGAAAACAATCATCCTCAAATGGCAAAAAAAGTTTTAAGAAAAACTTCTGCTCCCATAAATAATGTACCAGCACTATTTAATTTCTGCCATACACACTAAAAAGATGGAGAGGAGGGAGGGAAAGGGACTTGCAATGAAAAAGAGTATGCATTTCCTTTGCCAGATTTTTACCACTCTTACAATCTCCAGCATTCTGTACAGAAAGATCTTGCCTTTGATGTCAATCCAATGCTTTCAGGCTTGCTCTTGCAAGCACTGCAATATGCAATATATTTTCTAGCTGGCAAAGAAATGGATGTACTGCATAAAGTGCCTGTGAAATCCATCCTACTCTGAAGGTCACTGTGGCATGTAAATTCCTACAGAAAAGCCAGAATGGTCTGTAATATGGCAACATGAGGCCTACACCAAACTGAGGATTGTCATATATGACTATCAAACTCAGACTTTTTTTCAGCAGTTTCAAAAATCCATGTCAGGAGGTGGTTGTCTCTTAGTCACAGTCAGAAGTAAAACCAGAAGGATAACATTGGGCTCTCATATTTATCACCTCTGTATTTTTAAAAAGAAAATCAGAGGACCTCCAAATTTAATCTAGAGTATTTCACAGGGAAGTAAAACAAAACAACAACAACAACAACAACAACAACAAAAAAACCAAACCAAACAAACAAACAAAAAAACCCCCAATGCCTGTCAAGTTAAAGAAATCTAAAATAAAGATAATTTACTTGGCACAAAAGTCTACATAGAGTTCTCAGCAATACGGTATCTGTACTCCCAAAATATGTTTCCCTCTAAATGAGATCCAGCCTCCCCACTTTTGTAACAGAAGGCATTTCTTGTGCCACTGACCCACACCACCTACCATCATTTCAGCAGCAGAACACATTGCAATATGTGAGTGGGAAACAGAAAGGCACAAAACTTTGCTCCTGTTTCCCCAGCATGACCAGCACCCAGGCCATTATCCATCACAAAGTCCACCAGCACAAATCTTCAAGGCACTTGGAAAACAAAACACTCTGCACACACCCCAGGTCAGAGCCCTGTCCAGGCTATTTATCCTGGGAGTGGCTTGGGGAGGAGGGCTGTGGTTCCCCATCTCAGGATGTGCTGCTGGCAGGGGCAGGCATGCCTTACCCAGACTCTTTGAACCACAGCAGCCCTGCAAGTCTGTGGCTGTTTTTGCCTGTGAGAAGCAAAAGGGAAGATTCACATTCTTTTTAAGAAGAAATACTTCTTTACTTCTTGGGTAAATGTACCAATGCTTTCTTCTTTATGTGCACTAACCTAACTGCCTACAGTATCTGGGTCAAGAAGGAGCCAGATGCAGTAGGAAATAGGTAAAGGACTGAAAAAGTCATGGTCAACAAACTATTCCAGGCTGTGCCTATCAGGAAATTCTGGACACTGCACTAATCCAAGCAAGGCTATTGTTTCTCTGCTGAGAAATACAATGCCTTAACCACCTCAAAGTTCTTTGTCAAAAGCACGTAAGAGAAATGCCATGGTCATGGAGTTGCCATGTGAGATGTGGACACACCTATACTATCTAAACCAGCACCAGTATATAGGCTCTTTTCTTTTCTGGTGCTGAATGTTGCAGAAAGAGAAACAGTACTTTCAACAGTTAGACACCAGTCATTAAAAAATGAAAATTGATCCCAGACCGCAACCTTCTGCCAAACAATTACCAAGACTTTGCAAGCCAGGTGTGCTGTTAATCAGCTTGGGAGTGTAGAGAGAGCGTCAGGCAGTCAAGAAACACCAATAGAGAGGAGAGGTCTGGGTACACAAAGACAGGCGCTTCTTAGAATTCCCCTCTACTATCAACAAAAACCAAACCAAGGCAACAGCCATTCAGACATTCACTGTCATACACACCACTACATCAATGGCAAGAACGAGCAGGCAATGCTTCTACATGTTTTAAAGATACTAAGCTTGAAATATAAATGAAGAAAACCAAAACTCAAGATCTCTGACATGTAAGTAGAAAAGCAGCTCACATTATCTTGATGGAACTTTCTTCTGCCCTGGGAATAATTTTGTATTTCTGTCAAAGCAACACATCAGCCTTGCATCTGATCCAAAGTCATTCAGTGCCAATACAGATTTTGCCTTTGACATCTATGGGCCATTGATGAAGCATTAATCTTTTGCTTAAGCTGTGAAGAAAAACATGTGGGGGAAAACATGAAGTGTGTAAGTTCAGCCCTAATGCAGCACTGCTGAGGAGTGCCACATCTCTACAGTATCAACTTGAGACACCTGGAAGAGAAAAGTCAAAAACACATCAGATGCTACATAACCAGTGCCAGTTGAAGCCATTACTGCCTCAAGTACCTCACAATCAAGCATTTCCACAGACCAGCATTCCCTTCAAATTATCAAAACTCCTAGGGCAATAATTGAGGACCATACCTAAACTGAAAACAGTACTAAAGAAAAGGACATGGGAAGACAGAAAAAGACCAGACATACTTTACTTTCTCAAAAGTTGGTTTTCTTTTCACGCTACTGAACTGATAGAAAAAAATACAGTCCATCATGAAAGATGAAGCAGTGAAGTGCACAACATATAAAGAACTAATCCACTAACTAAAGATGCTGAAGAGCTCAAAAATTGATTGGTCTATCCTCCTTTCAGAAAAACGGTTGTATGCATCTTTCCCTGGCATTATGTGTAGCAGCCACACTTCAAATATCCCATTTATGAATTTAAGCTGACTTTAAGTATCCCTTAAATGACATGCACTTTTCTTTCTGAAAGGGAGGAAATTGCACTTATGTAGTTCTAATTTTGTGAGGGAAACAGTAGTGAAACAGACAACTGCCACACAGTACCTGTTCCCACTCTCAAATTCTTACACGTATCCTTGAACATCACCAAGACCATAA
Source organism: Cettia cetti (assembly GCA_013401135.1). Classification (NCBI taxonomy): domain Eukaryota; kingdom Metazoa; phylum Chordata; class Aves; order Passeriformes; family Sylviidae; genus Cettia; species Cettia cetti. Next base: position 2,794 of record VZUI01035286.1, on the reverse strand, counting down.
GTGACAGCCTGTCAAGGGTTCCCCACTCAGCCCTGATAGCAAAAGAGCTGCACTCAATTTTCCTCTGCATCTATTTGATTTAAAAAGCCAGACACACAGCAACAGTGCCAGTAAGTGCTGGCAGGTCACCACCTAGAGGTGCTCGAAGCCCTCTTCTGACATCTAGAGAAGGCAGCTCACCTCTGAGAGTGCTCAAACTGCTGGATACTCAAAGAGAAGATGATGGTGATCTCCCAAAGGAATAAACTGCTCAGAAGAATTACTTGCCTTTTGATTTAAACCTCTGAATATGAGACAAAGCAAGATTAATATGGAGAGGCCACTGAGAAACAGCCAACTATCCATTAAGGTGTTATTGAGGGCTCATCACAGTGATATCAAAGTGAATCCCACGTAAGTACAAAGCAGAGCAAAACACTTTCTTCAACAACCTCTCCTGTATTCCCAAAAGAGATTAACTGAGTGACACTATAAGACCAAGACAAAGACAGATTTTTATTTTTTTTCCCATTTTTAACCAGAGAAGGAATTATATTTTTGCCGCAATCTTCCAGAGCTACTGATGAAAACCACATGACCATAAAGTATTTTTGCTCACAGTGATAAGATGGTCTGTTACTCACACGTGGAGTTCACATATTAGAGCTGGGTACGCAGCATAGTGTTACTTTAATTTTGCATTTTCCATGTGTTTCATCTCAAAAGCCGTTTAACCTTTCGACCCTCAATATTTGTTTTGAAGAGCAGAGGAAGAGAAAGCAGACACCAGCCAATGTTTTCCTCTCTTCAACCAGCGCTGCTACTGCTAAATTCTCAAAACAAGGTTTATGGCAGCCAATGGTCTAACTACTACAATCTGCAATAGGGAGTGATAAAGACAACACCAGACTGATCATCCAGCAGTGCTTCTCATTATTCCTGAGAATTCCAACATTTCCTTGGTCATTTGCTGTACAAAAAGGAAAACAACCACCATTCAGGTACAACTGCACAGAATGAGACAGTGTCAATCTATTCTGGAGCAAAACAGCACTTATTTTTGTGTGGTTAATATTTAATAAAAACAACAGTAAAACACAGACCTATCAAGTTACTTTGTAAGTCCGAGCACATATCAGTTAAGGAAAAACATGTGGCACGCCTATAGCCAGTAATAGCAAGCTGCAGGGCAGAGCTTCACTTATGCCTGTGCACACAGAGTATTGCTTCAGCCCTCTGCTGAAATTGCCAGAAATATTATTTTACTACTGCAGTACGGCCCATCCTCACACAAGAGTAGCACACAGCCGTGGCCGCCAAATTGAAACATGACTCCCTGACCTGAGAGCAATTCATTTTAGACCAAACGGTACAACACACCAAACCTGACCTAGCATGCAAAAACTTTCTTCGAAAAGATAAGAGTTGCAGCAGTTCTTAGCAGTAAAAAGATTGCAGTTACCCTAATTCCCCCACACTTTGAGAACACAAGTTGCCTACAGGGTCTCCCCTAAGTTATTTTGACTTGAAACTTCAAAAAAACCCCCAACTAAATGAAAAAACATAACCAAACAAGCAAACAACTACAATAAAATTAAAAAAAAAAAAAAGCCATACAGAAAACCAACCCAAACATGGAGCAAAGAAGGATGGGGAGAAAAAAAAAAAAAAAAAAAAAAAAAAAAAAAAAAAAAAAAAAAAAAAAAAAAAAAAAGAAGAAGAAAGGGGGGATTTAGGTAGCTCCTAACATTCACAGACAACTGAAATCATGAAGGTGTGAGCTTGTTTCACAGAGTTATCCCCAAGAAAATTAAATTCAGACATTCCAGCATTTTTTGTGATAATGAAAACTTTTCACATATTTCCATAGGAAGCAGTTTTTTGGGATGTTTCCCACTGCGGAGTTTTTTTACAAACATAGGAAAAGAAGTGAGAGGAAGAAACTTGGTCCCTCTGGTTCCACCTCTGTCTTCTCACTTCAGCCTGCTAACGGCTTTTGTCCTCTAGCTTCCCTCCTATTCTCCCCGCTCCCGGTCTTTCTTTAATAAATCACACCCTTACGCTTGTCATTCATCTTCTCCATGTCCTTTACCTTTGCTAACAGCACGGATACACCGTCACTGCTCCCATCGGACTTGAGAAGACTCTTCGTCCGAAGGACTGAGGAAGTCAGGAGACAAGAGGTGGCAACCATTTTTTATCTAGGACTTTTTTCACTGCCTTAATTTGGTATATATAAATCCAAAGGGATTTCGGGATGGAAGGGGCGAGGAAAGAAAAATAAACAACAAAAAACCCGACCCAAAAAAAAAAAAAAAAAAAAAACCCAAAAAAACCCAAAAAACCAACCCACCAGGGGAGATCCTAGCTAAGTCTTGTTCGTGTTTCTTAATCAAACAAGTGCCCATCACTTATTCCAGGCCAGCCCCGGAGACGTTAACCCAGCAGGAATGGCAGCCTGACCCGACGCCTCGAACCCACTCGAGCCCATTCCGAAGGAGCCGTGCGCAGGAGGGAGCCCCCGACAAGGCGCGCCGCCCCGCACACCACTGCGCGCCGCGGGACTCAGACCAGGTTCGGAAACACCAGGGAAAAAGCCCAAGAGAGGAGGAGAAGGGCGCCGTGGACACGCAGCCCTCGGGGAATGGGAAGCGGGCACCTTTTCGTGGGCGAGAACGGTGGGACCCCCGCCCCGCTCCGCCCCCCGGTCCCGCCGCGCTGCGCTTACCTGCGGGGGCTGCGCGGGCGCGGCTGGAGGGAGCGCGGCGCCGCCGCCGCCGGCGCGCACAGAGGGAGGGAGGGAGGGAGGGAGGAG
>VZUI01035282.1:0-49414 GCA_013401135.1 Cettia cetti | reverse complement strand
GGGCGGGGGCCGGGCCGGGCCGGGCGGGGGGGCAGCGCCGGGAGCGCACCAAGATGGCGACACCCGCAGTCCCTCCCGCAGCTCCCCCCGCGCCGCAGTCCGGCAGCGCCGCGCCGGGGCCGCGCTGAGCCCGCCCGACACGGTGAGTCGCAGCCCCCGAGACCCCCGCGGGTCCCGCCCGCGGCTCCCCTCGCTTTCTGCTCTGCCGGGTTGCAGGTGCGTCCCCCCCGAACCCCTTGGCGCACCTCCCCCGGGGGCTCTGCCGCAGAGCGCGGCCCGGAGAGCCCCGGGGACACCGCGGGCGGGCTGCGGGGCGGAGGGCCTGCGGAGCCCCCAGCCCCAAATCCGCCGCCGGCGGAGGGTCCCGGAGCCTTGCCCCTTCTCAGGCATCCTCGGTGGATGCCCGGTGTCCCCGCACCCAGGGCAGGGGGTCGGGGGCCGGTTCTGTGCGAGCTCCGCGCTGCCCGCGGGGCTCCGGCAGCCGCTGCCCGGGCCGGGGAGGGTCCGCCCGCTGCAGCCCGAGGCCCCCGGCCCTGCGGGGAGTGGAGGGGCACGGTGCCGGGCCCGCTATCAGCATCCCCCGGCCGGCGGGCTCGGTCTGGGAAGCGGCAGCAGCCCTCTGCGCCCACCCTTGACCTGGAGCCCCGTTTGGGCCCTCGTCCTTCCCTCTATCCCTGCATCCCTCCCTGCCTCCATCCCCCCTCCACCCCACACCCTGGGGGGCCCACGGGACCCTTCTCCCACGCCCCAAATTCGGGGCCGTGCTCTTTGCAGTGTAGGAAGGGAGAGCCCGAGTTCTCCTCGGTGTACCTTCCCCCTCGGCCCTCGCTGCAGCGCTGCTCCATCCCCTCCATCACCCCCTGCTCCATCCCCTCCATCACCCCCTGCTCCATCCCCTCCATCACCCCCTGTTCTATATCTCCATCACCCACTGCTCCATTCCCTGCTCTATCCCCTCCACCACCCCCTGCTCCCACTGCTCGGCATGCAGAGCTTCCCCTGCCCGGGGAGGGGGGGCTCTTGGAGGACAGGGGTTTTTTTTTTGAGGGGGGAGGCACTCAGGGGGATGCTTGGGGCAGCCTTGGTGTTCCAGCTGACCCAGATGTTGGGTCAGCATCGTGGTTGTGGCTCTTCCTTCCCTCTTTCCTTCCGCCACAGATTTTGGGGGGGATGGTGAGGGCAGATTTGGTTTATATTATTTTTTTCCCCTTCCTGCTGGGAGGGAATTGCACATTCACGAGGTTTTTCTATTAAAAAATCTGGGTGTCTTCCTCCCCTCCCCCTGCGTTCTGGTGCAAACTGATGCCCAGCTGATGTGGGGGTGGGGACACCGGGAGATGCTCCACGGCAGCGGCTGCGGATGATCCGGGGTGAAGTCGGAAAGTCTGGCAAGGGGAGTGTGTGCAAGGGGCAGCCGCTGGATCCGGACCCTGGGGCCCTGAGCTGAATTTTGGAGGGTGATCCCAGCTGTGGGAGGATCATTCTTGTCCCCTCCGTGCCGTGTCGCAGCGGGAGCCCCCCGAGGCTCGGCGCAGGTGGGGCGGGTTTGGCGGCTCCGCTTGTGTTTGTGCCGTGTGTGGATGGGTAACCCGGCCCTGGCACACTGCAGCATTCCACCCGCACCGGCTGCCGTGACCGGGACGTCCTCTTGTCACACCGGGAAGCTTTAATTGTGAGAACGCTGGGGGGGCACGGGGTCCCTGTCCCCTCCTGCCCGCGTCTTTAGAGGCCGAAAGGGAGGAAAGTGTGACCGTGGTGCTTTCGCTGGTTTGGAGGGATGGGGCCTGGAAACCCTCCTGGTTTTGCTGCGTGGGTGGTGGAGGTTCTGGGAAGCTCTGGGGTGGGTTCCTCCAGCCGGTGCCCCGGGGCAGAAGGTGTGGGCAGGCTGGAAGGGCCCGTGGGACACTCCCCATGCCCATTGCTATCCCCTCGGTCCCATCACCACCATTCTTCAGGGCCAGGGACCGTCACATGAAGCTGGTGAAGCTGTTCAGGGTCTCTAACCCGCCCTAGGCTTGGGGAGTTGGTGCCTTTAGGGGTAACAAACCCCTGCACTCTGCTGGGACCTTTCCCTGGTGGGTCCATCCTAAGGCCTCCCAGAGCTCCAGTGCTCGAGTTTTCCATCCTTTGTGTGTTTAGAAAGTCCCTGTTCTTCACTTTGGTGTTTTATATAAAACTAACAATGTGACTGAAGGGGTTTTTGATCATTTTAACGCGTTTGGGTGCTTCTGCAGTGTTGCTCACCCAGAGTGGAGGACCTGGGCCCATCACAGATAATTTGAACAGTTATATAAGCTTGTATGTATGGCTTAGATGTAGATCATGGTATAGATACTGTACTGCTCAGTGGAACAAGTATAATTCTGTGGCTGTTTGGTGGGAGGAGGTTTCTAATAGGCAGGAGTGATCACGTGCCTCAGGAAATGGAGCATGGCCCTGCCTTCATTCTGTTAAATAAAGCAGAAACAAAGTCAGCATTGAATGGAAATGAAGTAGCTTCAAAACATAAATCACAGTATCATCTTCCTCCTGTTTGCTGCCGTGTCTGTGCTTGGTGCTGGGCCTGCCCCAGTGTGTTTTTCATTAAAATGACCCAATCTGGGTTTCCATCTCGATGGAGAGTTGCTGTTTTCCAGTGGCTGAGTGCAGCTGGCCCCGAGGCTGTGTGGCTGCTGCTGTCACATGGTGGCTCCTCAGTATCGATCACCTTCCTCCATTGACATCCACAGATGCTCTGGGATCAATAATTTATTGTTGAGTTCAGAGCAATGGGCTGGGTTAGGGCAGGAGCACTAAAACAACAAAACCAAACGAGTTGGGAACAAGCACAGGGGGAATAATTTCAGGAACCACAGAGAGGAAACACGTTGGTGATGGTGGGGTGGAGAGCTGGTCATTGTGGGACCCTTGGCTGGAATCTGGTGGGGTTCAGGAATGCTTGGACTGTCCCTCTTGTGCCTCATTATCCTATTTCTGTGCAGAGATGGAGAACACAAGTGGGGAAGAAGTGGCTTCCTGCTGCAGGAATGTATTCCAAAACCTCCCTGACATTAGCTCAGGTTCCAGTCTGGCTTTTAACACTTCACATATTCTTCTGCCTTAGGTAAAACTCTCCTTTTCAGGAGGGGTTTCTTCACAGAAAGAGTGGTCAGGCATTGGAAGGGGCTGTCCAGAGGCTGCTGGAGTCCTGGAGGTGTCCAGAGAATGTCTGGACGTGGCACTCAGTGCTCTGGGCTGGGTGACAAGGTGGGGATTGGTCACAAGTTGGATTTGATTAACTTTGAGGGCTTTTCCAACCTCAGTGATTCTGGGATTCTATCTTGAAATGCTGTTCCAAATTTGGAGCAGCTTCTGCTTTCCCTTCCCTCAGCCTTGCCCTGTAACTTTTATTCCTGCCTAGTGGAGCACTCCAGCAGATGGGAGATTTTGGGGAGATTTTGGGGAGATTTTGGGGAGAAAGAGCAGCCAGGGGGGCCTGGGCTGTAGCAAGGCTGGGACTTTTCTCCTTCCTGAACAGATCCATTTCAAAATCCACAAATCTTGCTACCCTCTAAAAGTCCCATTGCATGCTTCTTGTACTTCTGCCCCAGCTGGAAAGTGTGAGGAGTTTATAATGAATTTGGGGAGGAATTGTTTATTGAATACTGCATAACACTGCTGAATTGTCCAGATAGTGGTATTAAAGTGACAGGAATAACTATACAGGCAGTCTTAAAATTGTGGAAATAAACCCTTCATTGCTGGAGGAGGGAGCAGTGAGTTGTGGAGAGTGAGAAGGGAAGGCTCAGGGGGGATTTTCTCCAGGCTGAGCCTCCTCAGCTGCTCCTCAGTGTGAGATCTCTGTCACCCAGGTGGGAAAATGCTCTGGAAACGTGAGGTTGGATGATCAATGTGGCCATTCCAGTGATGTTTCCAGTGGGAGAGGAACTTTTTCTTGTGTGTTGAGTGAAATCAGTGGCAGGATGGTGATGTCAGGAATACCTGAGGTTAGCAGAGGGAGGTGTTTGTCTGATCAGATGCCCAGGGGGTGATTAGGAGGGAAGAAAAGTGTCCCTCCACAGGGAAACCTGGGTTGTGTTCCAGCACATGTCAGAAATTTTTAACAGAGCACTAGAAGGGGGTTGTTTATTCTCCTCCCCTTTCATATTTGTCCCCTCTGTACTCAAACCATCTGAATACTCCACAACAAGAAATTAATTCCCCCAAAATTGCAGTGTAGAATAACCATTCCCTGACTCCTGTTTTATGGGTCATGGATGGGCTGAATGAACCGAACAAGGAATTAAATTTGGGTTAGTGGCTGAACTCTTGCACAAAATCTATTTTGAACAGTTTGTTCAGAAGTTGGAATTTAAAAGGGGGAAGTTGAAGCACTTGAGGTTGTTTAGTTTGTGAACCTCCAAGTTCTGTGTGAGTTTGGAGATAAACATGAGTCAGCCTTGAATAAGGACAGAATGGGGGACTGGGGATTAATTAATTAACAGGGATTAACTAGTTCTGATTCTTGTAACTTACTGAAGGATGTTATGAAGCCACACAGCTACTGGGAGGGAGTGAGGACCCTGCAGGAATTGCTCTTTAGTCAGTCTTCATTTAAGTGTTGTTAAATAATAATGTTTTCTGTGTGGCCAAGTCCTCAAGGCCAGGCTGGACAGGGCTTGGAGCAACCTGGGATTGGAGCAGCAGCCCCTGCCCATGGCAAGAGGTGGAACAGAATGAGCTTCAAGGTCCCTTCAAACCCAAACCATTTGATGATTCTAATATTTTTCTCTTGCTGTTGGTTGCTTCTTCTCTGCTCTGTACATTTCTGTTCATTCTTTTTTTTTTACCTCTAGGGGTGTGCCTGTCCAAGTTCAGGTCTTCCATGGCCATTTCAAGACCATGAACACTTCCCTGCCCTGTCCCAGGCCCAACCTCCCATGTTGAGCCAAGCACCTTCCACAAAGTTTTCCATAGGGTGGGGAAAGACCCAGCACCAAGAAATGCTGCTTGGGAGTGGAAATATTTCCTTTTTCTTCCACTTTCTAGCATCAAATGTGCCATAAGAGCTTTCCTAAAGGGAAGGTCCCTCCTTCACTGCTGCAGATCACAGCACTGACCCTTTTCATTGATAAAATTGGCCTGTTCTAGACACAGCATTCACTGCAGGTTAGGAATTGCAGACTGAAGGCCACTTCCACTTCCCCATGGATGGACATTTTGGGTTTGCTTGAAGCTTTTTAGGCTTTCCTGCAGCAGGATTTCAGGGTGCTGTTCATCTGCACCACGTTTTCTTTCCTGCCTCAGTCTTCATGTTGGAATCAAGAGGCACGTGTGTCCATGTGGGTTATATAAAAATCCACACAGAAGGTCTCCCTCTCTCAAAGACACACTTTGAATGGCTGACTCTTGGTAATTAATAAAGGAAGAAGTGTATTAAAGCACGGAAATTGCCTCAAAAATGTTTTTTTAATTTATTTGGACGATCAGCTTGAATAATTTATTGGAATATTTCATAATGTACCAGTAAATGGACTGCTGGGAACATTTAGAAAAAATAATTAAGTCTTAGCAACTGGGCACCTCAGTGCAGCAGTTTCTGGTGGAAAATCTTTGGCTTTTGAACGATGTGTGTGTTGTGTGCACCCAAATCCAAGCCCCCAGGATGAATTCCTGGCTCCCTGGCAGGGGCTGGGAGCAGCAGGGCAGTGTAATTCCCAGTGCAGGTGATCCCCAAGCCAGTCCCCCTCTCCTGCAACTCTCCTGGATGCTGAGGCTCTGTCCCTGCTGGTCTTGGTGTTGTTCCCAGTGCAGGTGATCCCCAAGCCAGTCCCCCTCTCCTGCAACTCTCCTGGATGCTGAGGCTCTGTCCCTGCTGGTCTTGGTGTTGTTCCCAGTGCAGGTGATCCCCAAGCCAGTCCCCCTCTCCTGCAACTCTCCTGGATGCTGAGGCTCTGTCCCTGCTGGTCTTGGTGTTGTTCCCAGTGCACTTTTCCGTGGATAACCCACCCTCCCTCTTCCTAGCTCACCTGGAGGCTGAGCCTGTGTCAGAGTTTTCAGTGTTTCTCTTGTTACAGGTTGAAAAACCTGACGTGGGAAAGGTGGAAATAAATGCTAGGGTATCTCCATGTCAATCCCAGCAGGACCATTCCTGGTTGGAAAAGAACATTTATGAGGTTTTTTAGCTTCCAGAAGCTTTGCCAGGCACTGCCAGACAAATCTGTGTCCATTACCTTAATGTGGGATCATTTATTGAGAAATCTAAGGAAGTCAGGACAGGCAAGAACATCCCAAGGAGTGAGACCCTCAGGCCACTGTTATGTGTTGACAGCACACAAGAAAACAACCCTGTAGGTAATTCCAAAATGCCAAAAGGTGGAGAAACTGCTGCCATGTGCAGCTGTGAAGCACATCTGGGAATGGTGTTGGTTTGGTTGTGTTTTTTCCTTTAAGTGGCCAGTCAGCTGAGTCGGTTCCTCCAGTTGTGGGTTGTGTAATTTTGCACAAATTCCTTCATGCCTTCAATTTTTTTTCCCCTTTTTTATGCTGTGTCCCTGAGCTACTTTGGTTTCTAAATTCAGGCCTTACATATTTATCTGTGCCATTCAATTAGACCACATCCCCAATGCTGCTCTATAGTTTCACAGTATGTGGGAAATTTGGTAATTAAATGCATGCAAATGCTGCAAGAATAGAATAAATTAATTTTCCTTAATATCAGCAGGCCATTTGGTGATGTCTCAGAGATAATGTGACCAAGATACTGGCTCTTCTCTCCTCTTCTTGTCATCTTTTTTGAGTCTTTACTATTGTTACTCTGGAAATACCCAGTCAGGTTTACAGGAGGAGAATCCTGGCCCTGCTGCGCTCTGGAATTACATAAGGAAGGGAGATCTGTACTCCAGGTTTTTTTGGATCTCCAAATAAAACCTGAGCTGGAAACAGCATTTAAGCCTCGTGTGTGTGGTGCAGCTTCAGATTTCTGTGTGGATGGAAAGGTACAAAGGGTTGTGTCACAGCAGTTGAAAGGGATAACCTGAGATCCCTCAGAATGTTTTGCACTGGGTGTTCCAGCTTTGAAAATGTTGTGTTGAGGGCTGAGATCCCCAAGTTTTCTTACCAAGGACTCAGTTATTTATTGGGTGTTTATTCCTGAAGCCCACTGCACTCCAGAGAGTTGTGGTTCTCCGTTTTGGGGCTTCCCTGCGCTCCTCCCACGCGTGTACAGCACAATCCTCATGGCCTGGGCAGGCTGTGGGGGCTTGGCCTTGTGCTGAAATAGCTGAATTTTAACATGGTTTCCAAGGAATCTCAAAGTCATTCTTTTCTCCAGATCTTTAATATTTATTTGGATGCTGTGTTTGTGTTGCCTTAAAAGGTCTGACCTTCCTGCTTCTCTTTTTTCCTTGCTTGAGAGACCTTACCCCGGGTAGCTTTGGGAATTGTTCTGTGCTGTATCCTCAGGGGGTTTTTGCCTCTTTCCTCTTGGATTTGGTGTTTGGGTCCCTCCCCAGCACCGTGTCGGGGCTGGGTTCTCTTCCAGCCTGCAGCACTGCAGTGCTGTTGCATCAGTGCAGGGTTTCTGTCATCCCTCTCCTCCCTTGGCCTCCTCCCGGAGTGGGAACAGCCTGCCGAGGCAGCAGCAGCAGCTCCGAGGTGCAATTCCTGCTGCTGCTTCTGGAGCAGGAGCCTGGCAGCAGGAGCAGAGCTGCAGAGCCTTTGGGGGTGGCTGCTCTGGGGGAAAGAAAAAACTTCCTCCCAGCTCTGCTGCTCGTGGCAGTGGGTGGAGGAGCACCAGGGCTCCGTGGAGGGATGGGCAAACCCTCCCAGAGCTTGTCCTCACCTGTGCCCTGCACCCCTCCCTTTGCTTTTGTGGTTTATGGTGTGTCTGATGCAAACAAGATGCTGTGTCTGACCCAAAAAAGTCAGAGAAATTGAACTTGCAGAAATTCAGTTTGTGCTTGATAGAAATATTTTTAAATTCTTTCATTTTTATGGCTTCAGATTAATAGAAACCCTGATAATTGATAGAATCGTGGAATGGTTTGGGTTTGGAGGGACCCTTAAAGATTGTCCAGTGCCACCTCTGCCATGGACAGGGACACCCTCCACTATCCCAGGTTGCTCCAAGCTCCATCCAGCCCAGCCTTGGGCACTGCCAGGGGCAGCCCCAGCTTCCCTGTGCCAGGGCCTGCTCACCCTCACAGGGAGGAAATTCTTTATATAATTCTCTGTCTGTAAATTGAAAGGGTGAGATTTGACTCCCCTTCACAGAGCTGTGATGTGCTCTGGAGCAGGTGAGCCTGGTGAGGGCTTAACCCTACCAAAAGAACATTTGGAATTCTCCTTGGACACTTGTTCCAGGGGTGAAGTCGTTAAGGGAGCTTCTCATAGCTGCAGTAACACCTGATAGGGCACCAAGGAGCATTTTTTGGGAATGCTCAGCATGCTCACCTCACGTTGGTGCTGGTGCTGACATAAAGCCAGCCCCAGGTTGCTCCTGTGAGTACCAGGGAGTGCTTTGCTAAACACCTCAATAGCAGAGGGAGGAATGTGCTGGTACCCAACCCCACCTGGACCAGGCTGAACACCTGCTCCAACTCAAGCTGGCTTGGAATTTTTTCTAAGACTCAGTTTGGCCGAGAGCAGTGACTGGTCAAACTGGTTTTGCAAGAAAATAGCGGCTTTGAGGATAAAGTTGCTTTTCAGAATGTTTTTTCTAGAATAATTTGTGTTCAGGAATTCAAAAGGGCCCAAGTTGGGGTTGGGGGAGATCCTACAAGCTGCTTCTTGCTTGTGCTGTAGAACTCATTGAAATGGCAGCAACGAGCGAGTTCAGCTGTGCCCACCTGCAATTCCTGGAGCTCCTTTTGGGACTAAAAGCAGGGATTTGAGCATCAGGGGCTTCCCTGTGTTGTTCCTGACCTCCTACCTGTGTTTACTCCAGCAGAGCTGAGCTGCCCGGGGTGCAACATCACTAAAGAAGCTGCTGCAGGATGAAAAGATGGCAGCGCGGCTGCTCGCACCACCAGGCCCCGAGAGTTTTAAACCCTTCACTCCGGAGTCTCTGGCCAACATCGAGAAACACATCGCCGAGCTGAAGAAGAAACAACGCTCCAAGCAGGACAGCAGCCACCGGGATGACGATGAAGACAGCAAACCAAAACCAAACAGTGACCTTGAGGCGGGGAAGAATTTGCCTTTCATCTACGGGGACATCCCCAAAGGGCTGGTTGCTGTGCCACTGGAGGACTTTGACCCTTATTATATGACCCAGAAAGTGAGTCTGCAAGAAAGGAGTTGCTAAAGAGCCTTTTTGCCTTGGGAAATTACAGGTTTGGGTTTAAACACGAGGGGAAAAAAAAGGGAGTCTTGGGTGGGGTTGGTTTGGTTGTTTCGCTTGCTTTGTGTATTTTTTTGGGAGGTTTAATAGAGATGGTGTGATCAGGCTTTAAGGATGGAGTAAGGAGAACAAGCTCTGGAAACTAAAAATAGTTCAAGTTGTGCTAATGTGCTGATTTTAACCATCAGGGCAATAAGAAAAATTTAATTGAGGGGCAGCAGTAAGGGTTTCAGTGTGTATTTCATCACTCATGTGGAATTCAGTCTGAAGCTGATGGTGATGAAGCACTGGGACACAGAATCATGGCAAAAATGGAGACTAATTAACTCGCTTTCATCTGAATTTTTGTTTGTCTGGAGCTAAGGTGATGTGGCAGGAGGCATTTGTGGGTGCTGAGGTGTTTGAAGAAATGTTGTCTTGAGGGAAGCAGTTGGCAAACTCTGCTGGGGGTGAAGGGGAGGGATCCACTGGTGATGGAGTGAGGGGCATGGTCACTGTTTGTTTTTTTTTTTTTTAGAAGGCAGAACGCGAGGTTTAGTGTTTAATTTCATTGCTTTCTTTGATTCAAGTCTAATTGAGGCAGCTGAGGCAGCCACCATCTCAAGTGAGGCTCAGCTGTGCCTCTGGGGGAGCTGCAGATTGAGCTGTGTGGGTGACAGGAGCTGTGGTGTGGCTGCTCAGAGCTCAGGCAGGATTGGCTCGTGTGAAATCCGTGTCGTGGGTGAGTTTTTGGTGGGACAGACATTTGTGCCATGCTCAGAAGTGACTCTGTGACTGGCAGGGCATCGTTCACGTGGGGTCAGCTGAATTTGGGGAGCGAGGAGTGCAGCTGCCCCTTCATTACTGCCTTCACACTGAGGAGTTCAGTGGTTGTTTCTTGTGTGGAGAGGGCTGGGTGCAGGTTCTGACCCAGAGCAGGGCTGTCAGGCTTGGGGATCTGTGCCTGTGCCTCATGTGTGGTCCTTCAGGAGAGGCATTGCTGTGGGAAGAAGGCAACTTAGTTATCCTCAGGAATACTTTTTTTTATTTATTCAACAAATATTTTTCTCTTCATTAAACCAGGCCGCTTCTGGTGAGAGCAGGGCATGGAATTACAGCATGGGTTGGGTTGGGAGGGATCTTAAAGCTCACCCAGTGCCACCCCTGCCATGGCAGGGTCACCTTCCCCTGTCCCAGGCTGCTCCAAGCCCTGCCCAGCCTGGCGTTGGGCACTTCAGGGATCCAGGGGCAACCCCAGCTGCTCTGGGCACCCTGTGCCAGGGCTGTGCCACTCTGCTATGGAGCAATTTCTTTGAAATATCAAACCTAAACTTCTGTTTCAGTTTGGTTCTTGGTGCAGGGCTCAGGAAGGGACTGAGCTCAGCCTGAGCTGGACAGCTTCCACCATCCCAGGCTGCTCCAAGCCCTGCCCAGCCTGGCCTTGGGCACTGCCAGGGATCCAGGGGCAGCCCCAGCTCCTCTGAGCACCCTGTGCCAGGCCCTGCCCACCCTCACAAGAGAACTCCCAAGGTCTCTTGACCCCTTGCACCCACCACAGAGGTGTTAGGAAATATCTGAGATCCCTCTGGGCGACTTTTGAAACCCCTTTGTGTCCGTGCAGTTGAAGGGGTGCTGCCCATGGGGGAATTGAACTGATTGATGCTTTTTTAGCTAAAGCAGGTGCAGTGCTGCAGGGGCAGTGGGCAGAGCTCCATGGTTTCAGCATTCCACCACAAACAGGAGGCTCAGGGAACCCCGTTACCCCTCCTGCTGCATCCGACTCCATATTCTCCTCCCAACACAACGCTATTAATAAACCTTTCATTTTTAGAGGGAGAAACGAGCTGCATTCCCCTCTCTGAAGGCATCTGTCACATCTCTGGAAGCGCCGTGCCTTCCTGCTGGAATCCTTGGCGGGCTGAGATGCAGGGAAGGTTCTGGAAGATGAGAGGCAAACCCCTCCCAGCCCTGCTGACCTCACAGGTGCTCGAGCAGGGCCTGGCTCTCCCCAAAACGCTGCATCCACTGCTCCCTTCCTGTTGTGTCCATCTCAGCGTGGCCATTCCTTAGGTGCTCCTTGCTGCTTCCAACAGTCAGTGACTTTCCACAAAGAATTTTTTTTTTTTTTAAGGCCATTAAAAAAGGCCCTTCTCTGAATCATCAGGAATTGCGAATCTGCTTGAATCATGGGAAGTTTTCCAAGATTTTTTTTTTTCCCCCCTCTCTCCAGAAAGCTTTGCATCACAGGTCTTTGCTTTTGCAGCGTGCACAGGGACGAATCAGCTGGTTGCTTTTCCCTGCAGGAGGACACGGTGATCTTGGTTTGTCTAAGGAAACTGAAACTGCATTTTAACAGAGCAGCTGAAGCTCCCAGCACCTGTAAACTGATATTTAAAGGAGAAACAGTGTGACCTGGAAACAGAACTGTAGCACCAGTTCTGTAGCACCAGCAATGGTTTTGTCCAAGGTGCTGCTCTTTTTTCTGCTCAGTTTCATCTTGCAAAATGGGAGTCACAGAATTCCAGAATCCTTGAAGTTGGAAAGGACCTTCAGGATCAACTTTGGCTTGTTCCCAGCTCTGGTACACATTCTAACCCCTCAGTGTCTCTTGAAGTGAGGGGTAAGTCATGCCTCTGAGGAGAATCTGGAATCCCTTTGCTCACAGGTAGCAGCTTTGGGAGCTGCTTTAGCTCCTTTTTGTCTCTGTGTAAGGACCAGAAAGAATTTTTTCATGTTTTACAACCAGTTCCTGGCCTGAAGCACAAGGCAGGACCAATATTTGCCCATTTTCATCATGGAAACCCCAAATATTTCAATTCATATATCCAAAAGGCAGGCACATGAACTTCCTTGTTGACATGTGCAAACAAAATTCAGGAAAATTCCCTGTGTGAGCAGCCCCAGCATGGGAGCAGAGCAACTTCTTGGCCTTAAATCCTCTGGTGTTTATTAAGCGAGACATCAGGCCCATCTTCCTCTTTCATTCCTCCAGCCTTACCAGGATTTCCATTTGGGATGTTTTTCCATCTTTTACCCCTCTCTTTCCTTCTGATCTATTTGTGGCCCAGCTCTTCCCTCCTGCTGAACAACTCCTGACTCTGTTCCTTCCCTCTGAACGTGCTGTGTGCCAGGTTGTGGCCTTTTTCCTCAGGCACCTTCCATTTCCTTGGGCAGGAATTTCCTCCCTGCTCCGGAGTGAGGTGCAGGTGCAAAGTTCTGAGGCAGCAGAAGGTCCCTGGATGCTCTGTGAGGCTGTAGCTGAGTTTAGGTGGATGGATTTCAGTGGAAAAAGGAGGAGTGTCCACACAGGTGTGAGATCTGAGGTGGGGTGGGACGTCCGAGGTCAGCCAAGCTGCCAGAGAAGCACCTGAGGATCCCTCTGGAGCCTTTGTGCCAAGGGAGTGACTTGCAGCTTTGTCACATGCCAGCTTTGGAAACGGGCCCCGTGGGCCCAGAGTGTCACCTTGGCCCAGGAACATCACAGGGATGTGAGGGCCCAGCTGCAGGAGGCACGTCTGGCTCTGGAGTGTGCCTGTGCTGTCTGCAGGGAGAGGTGGTGACTCTGCAAGGTCACGACACCATTCCTGGGTTTGCATTTCAGTGAAGTCACCAAAACAGGGAAGAGTCGGAACCGTCTCAAAAATCAGCTTTTTATTCTTATTTCTGGAGTCTCATTGCCTTTTCCAGGTCCTGAGTGCTTCATGGTGTTTTTTCCTTCCACTCTGTCTCTCCAGTTGGCTTCAAAGAAGCAGGAGAAGTGAGTGTGAAAGGGAAAGAGTGAAGAAAGGAGGTTGGATTCGCTGGCAGTCGTTGTCTCCAGCCCTCTCCAGGTGCTGGAGGGAAGGCAGAGCGTGCTGGAGCTGTTGGCTGTGTGTGGCTGTAGGTGCTGTGGATCCAGCAATGCACAGCTGGGATCAGGGAATGCCAAGAGTGGAATCTCTGCTCCCATCTCCCAAACAACTGCAGCCCACTCCTGGTGGGGGAAAGCTGGAGAATTATTTCTGGCCCGGAGGCAGAGTGGATTTCCTTGCACAGGCAGGTTGTGAGGTGGTTAAAACTTAAAAATCAAGACTCACTCCAGCAGCTCCACATCCTCCTTGGGGGTGTAATGAATGGAATTTTGATAAAACATTGTCTCTTGTATAAGTTAAAGAATCCCAGAATGGTTTGAATTGGAGGGGACCTTAAATCCCATCCAGTGCCACCCTCTGCCAGGGACAGGGACACCTCCTGCTGTCCCAGGGTGCTCCAAGCCCTGTCCAGCCTGGCCTTGGGCACTGCCAGGGATCCAGGGGCAGCCCCAGCTGCTCTGGGCACCCTGTGCCAGGGCCTGCCCACCCTCACAGAGAGGAATTCCTTCCCAATATCCCCTCTAACCCTGCTCTCTGGCAGTTTGAAGCCATTGCCCCTTGTCCTGGCACTCCAGGTCTCTCTCCATCCTTCCTGCAGCTCCTTCAGGCACTGCAAGGCCACGATGAGCTCACCCAAAGCTTCTCTTGCTCAGCCTGAAGGCAGCTCTGCAGGTGGGGTCTCACCTGAGCAGGGCTGGGGGCTCAGCCCAGGCTCGGGGGGTTCCTGGGTCATGTCCAGCACCTCAGCCAGGTGCTGCTCCCAGGACTGGTTGTGTCTGTAATCCTCCAGCCCACAGGGTGCCCGAGTTTGCTGTAAATTGATTTTCCAGCCTGGCTCAGGTTGTCAGCAGGAAGTTCATGGCTCTCCCCTGCTCAGCAGCGAGCGTCAGGCCCGTCATCGTGTCACTGCTGCAGGAATGTGCTCCCATATGTTCTGAGGCTGTTCCTAAAGCTGTTTTCTTCTGAAATCTCCTGCCCACTCCCCCTCACTCCTCAGCCATTACAGAACTGCTCAGTGGAAAACCTGCAGGAAGCAGGAATGTTTTAAATCTTCCTGGAGCTGGAATGATTCTTGCCATCCCTCGGTCGGTTCTGTTGCTCTTCCAAGCAGTCATCCTTTTGCAGATTGATTTAGAGAATTCATCTTTTGGGACCTTCCTTCTTTTTATGAAACCTATTTCCAAGGTTTTGGTGGGTCCTGATGACTTGATGGAAACTAAAACTGATGGAGTTTTTTCCCAGTTCTAACAGCAAACAGAGGCTTTGGGAAGTCCAACCAGACACAGCCATCTCTCAGAATGATTGCAGAATACCTTTTTCCAGGTATCACCTTCCTCTGAGTTTTGAACTCTGCTTCAGCACATCTTAAAAGCTCTTAAGGATGTTCTTGGCCCAAATCCAGAAAATGTTTTAAGAGCTTGCAGCCATTTTGAAATGGAGTTTTAATATGTCAGCAGCAGAACGGAAAACTAAGAGAGGGTTTAAGTTGCCAAACACTTCTTGGCTTTTGAGCTTTTCTTTCTATTGATGAGACCAAGAGGAGATTTACTCAGGGTTTTATGGGATCCACAGGGGAATGGTGGATCTTGGAACAATGGTAATCGATGAGCAGACTGGAATTGTGACACCTTACTGGAGTGAGGGTTGTGCTAAAAGGCCCAGGGGTGATGGGCTTTACAGGCAGGAATAATTCAACAAGTTTTGTTGTGTGAAAAGAGGAATGGAGAGAGCATGGAGAGAAAACCCAACTGGTAGTTTCTTGTCTTTGATTTGTTGTTTCTCCCTAAAGTCTCCCGGGCATTCAGCAACATGATCAAAAAGCCGTGTTCCACTCCCGTGCATGATGTCCTCTGGGGTATTATAAATTAAATAAATATATAAATTAAAAACGAGGAACTGCCTTAGGTACAGTCACAAAACAGGTGAGGGACTAAGCAAGGAGAGAGTGGAGCTCATGTTTAGCAGGCAATGGGATGAAAGCTTTGATTTCTTCATGGAAAGGGTGGTCAGGCTTTGGAAGGGGCTCCCCAGGCAGGTTTGGAGTCCCCATCCCTGGAGATGTCCAGGGAAGGAATGGAGCTAAGTGAAGCCTGTGTGAAGCCACACACGTGTTCCTGTGTCCCCAGGGTTTGCTCCTGCCTTGCCACAGGCTCCTGCTGGGGATCTTTCCCTTAGGAAATGGAGGCACAGTGAAGCTGAGCCACCTCTAGGAATGCTCAGTGGGGTTTGGGGAATTCCTGCCTTGTCCCCAGAGTTCAGCACAGTCCTGCTGGGGGTTTCATTGCTCAAAAGGTGTGGGGGAGCTGGGAGAGCCCTGTTGAGTGTCTGTTCCAGAGCAAAAAGATATTTTAAAAGGGAGGGGACGTGAGTCCTGGAAAGTTTGTGGTGTCAGGGAAATGGGGTAGAGCTGATTCCTAGAATTGGGTGTCCCCTGAGCACTCTGTAATGGCAGTTTTGCAAACCTTCAGGCCTTTTAGAAGGTTTGTCCATGCCAAGGTGATCTGGTCATTAATTCTTGATGCTGCAATTTAAGAGCTGTCCAGGGTTGTCTTTAAAGTGCTTTTGGTGGGGATGCATTAGTGGTTCTGCTAACAAACCTTCCTCTCTCGGTGCTGAACCACAATCTGATTCTGATTTCCTTTGCAAATAATTTACTGCTCAATGGTCCAATTTAGCCAAACGAGCTCAAATACGTTGTTTCATTGACGAGAATGACAAATTTCCTAAGAGTGAGTCTCCTGGGGAAGCCTGAGCTGGCAGAGAGCCCTGGTGCATTCCCTTGGGCTGGGCTCTGAGCTCTGTGCCAGCCAGGGGCTGGAGACAGGAGCGAGTCCAGCTGAGCTTTGGGGCCACCTTGGAGAGGATAAAAATGGGATAAATGGTACCAGGGAAAGAACTTTGGCTTCTCAGGGCACACAAATTGCTTTTTTCCCTCTGGGTGGGATGGTGGGTGCTTTGGGTGGGCTGGTGTGGAGCACCCACACACCCAGTTTGCCCCTGATGCTGCTGATGCCTTGAGAAGGCTGACCTGGAACAGAGCTGGAGAATAAAGCAGAGATTTATTGAAATGCCTTTAGGACACACCTTGGGCAGGACAAGAGCCTGGCCAGGGCTGCACACAAGGTGGACACGAAATGGGCTCAAAATGGGCATAAAATGAACACAAAATGCACGACCAGTCACGAGGTCTCACACTTTTCTAAGTTTTGGTCTATTTGCATATTGGGGTTTAATTGTCCAATTCCAGCTTCGGTTTATTCAGTCCTATCCTTCTTGTTTTCTCTCCTCAGCCCACGTTGTTTGTGCTTTTGGGCCTGAAACTTGTCCCAGTTGTCCTTGGTGTGCAGCAGGAATGGATTTGTTTTGTGTCCCTGCTGTGTGCAGAGCTGAGTGCCCCAGACTGTGAGCTCAGAGCTGCACCCTGGGCAGCACAGAACCTGAAATACATGAAATTAAAACTTAAAGCATCACTGCTGGTGCTCCATGTGCTCTCTGCAGGGAGGTGGAGCAGCAGAATTCCACCCCAGGTCCACATGGAGCATTCCACAGGTTCTTAGTAAAGAAATGAACCTCACATTTTCACCACTCTGTTGGGCAAAGCAGCAAAACCCAGGGCTAGGGGGTGACCTGTGTCTGCTGGGCTGGGGGACACTGCCGCCACTTCTTCATCCTATTTACCTGTCAGCCTCTCTCTCCACCTCTTTGTAACAGCAAAAGGGATTTGTTGTGTGTTGGATTATCCCTTTTTCTCACCCAGAGGTGGGGACTCCTGAGAGGTGTTTTAAAGACTTTTATTCCCTTTTCAGTCTCATGAGATGGTGCAGGTGTTACAGTTCATGCCATCACACTCAGAAGCCAAACTATTTCCTAATTACAGCCCATTATAAATGTTTCTTGGCCTATCAGCTTGTGTCTGATAATGCCTTCAAGCCAATCACCTGAAATTACCCCTTGTGGCTCCTGCTACAATACACCTTTCACAGTTCTATTTCTCCAAAGTATCCAGTCTGTTTGCAAGGTCATCCTTTGAAACTTGTTTCCAGTTCCATTTCTCTCTCAGCGATGTCTGTCCTGTCCCAGGGCCTTTCTCAGGCAGCATCTTTTATCTCAGAGTTTGCACACAGATGCACAAAGCTGTGTCAGCCTTTGGGAACCCTCTAAAATCCATTTCTCATTTTGTTTGGGGAGGAAGTTCAGGCTGTGCTGTGGCTCAGGGATGGTGGCATGGGCTCAGCTGCCAGATCTGCTGCTCAGGGCTGCTCCTGAGGCGCTTGGGAGCTCTGTTCTCATCCTTAGGAAGGAATCAGAGGGGCTTGGGTGGGAGGTTTGGCTTCTGCCCTGCCTGAGGTCTCTAATGCAGTGGATGTTTGGGGTAGAATTATCCACAGTGTCCTGGAGGGTGCTGCCCCTGAGGTACAGATGTGTTGTACCCCTGTGGGAGCTTCACAAAGGAGATTATTAAAAAAAACCACCCTAAACTCCCCAGAAAACAGTATTTTTTGTCCTGGAAGTTGTTTGTATGCTTTGTACAATTCCTGCTATGATTTTCCTGCATTAACTTTCTCTCTCTCTCTCTCTTTTTTTCTGCAGACCTTTGTAGTACTAAACAGAGGGAAAACACTCTTCCGATTTAGTGCCACACCTGCCTTGTACATTTTAAGTCCTTTTAATCTGTTTAGAAGAATAGCTATTAAAATTTTGATACATTCATATCCTTTTTTATTGCTGAGTTACCTTTGCCTTTGTGTATTCTCGTGAATATTTTAATTGAAAATCTCTTACCTGTTGTCTTTTGCTCAGTTCACAAGGATGAATGCCAGTCCTGCACCTGGAGATGTGGGTTGGGCTCAGAATGTACACAAAATCCAGGTTTTTACTGGGTCAAAAAGCAAAATCCAGGTTTTTACTGGGTCAAAAGGCAGTTCTTTAGCCACATCCAATGAAGGGAAATTCTCCTTTATTTCCCCCATTCTTCCCTTGGTGCACACACATGGATGAGTTTTGGAGCAGGTGTGACTTAAGGTTGTGCTTGGTGTAAAGGAGAGCTAGGCTTTAAGAGCCACTGAAATGGTTAAATTGAAGTAAAATATAATGAAATAAATACTAAAATATTATATAGAAATAAATAGAATTATTAGCTGGAGAAGAAGCCACTGCCACCTTGTCTGTTGTCAGACACCGACTAATTCCTTGCTCTTTTGGCATCTCTAAAACTTCCTCCTAATGGCAAAGCTCTTCCAAAATGTTCCATTGCAGGGCTGAGGGAGCTTTGGAAGCATCATCTGATGGTGTTATTAGGAGAAAAATAATGTATTTTATTGACTGAGCTGCTTCACCCTCTTTATTTATTTATTTTTAGAAGATGGCTCTGAAATGGAAACACATCCACATGGTTTAGAGGCTTCTGTAATCTCCCTTCCTGCATCTCAGAGGGAGGAAAAGCTTTTCCATCTTTTCAGAGTTGGTTTGGGAATTTTTTTTCTCTGGCTCTGTGTTGTTTCTTGTGGCCTTTACTCCCCCTGGATGTGCTGGGATGCAGCTGAGGGGTGAAATTCTGTCAGGCTGAGCCTGAGGTGCTGCTGAGGGCTCTTGGGTCTCGATCCCTGAGTCTCCTGAAATAATTTTGGAAGTCAAACAGTTGCCTCTCACCACTCTGCTACTAAATCAGGGGTTAAAACACACCCAAACTTCTAATTTGGAAATTGTACTGCCCTGATCAGTCACTTAAAAAATCCAGATCCCAGACACACAGAGGGAGCAGAGATGTTTGGAAAGATTCCTGTGAATTTCTCCTGGTTAAATCCTGGTGTCTGTGGATTTCAGCACTGCTTTCCCATGGGCTGTGACAACAGACAAGATATTTTGATGTTACTGAATAGAAGCATTTGGGGGCACGTTTTCATTTAAGCCTCTGAATGGAGTTGCTGAGACATGGCAGAAAATACAGAACATTGATTTATATAAAAGTAATATTTAAAGTCTATTAAATTTATAGAAACCAGCAGATATTTCAAATGGTGACATAAAATGTAGTCATATATATTATATAGTATGTGATATATTGCATAGTATATAAATAATATATATTTATATATATATAATCTCAGTATATATATTAGAAAATATAGTAAATACATATTGTATACAATACAGTGTGTATAGCATATAGATGCTGTATGTAATACAGTATATAAAAATATAAATAAACTTATTTCCCATGACTGCTGGAAGCATCTCAGCCCTTATGAGTAGCTCACAGAGAATAGCCTTGAAATGGTTGAATTTTCCTTCACTCAGTGGCCTTTGGGGACTTTAGGATAATGTAAAAAGTCTTGTGTGTCCCTTTTTTTCTCCTTGACTTTGTCCCACAGTATTTAGCATGATCATTATGTGCACTATTTTGACCAACTGTGTATTCATGACTTTTAGTAACCCGCCAGAATGGTCAAAGAATGTGGAGTAAGTACAAATTTCTGCATTTTAGTACCAAATATTTGTAAAAAACCTCCCCAAATGCTGAGTTTGTTCCCTGGAGGACCCTGCTCCTCCCTGTG
Source organism: Cettia cetti (assembly GCA_013401135.1). Lineage (NCBI taxonomy): Eukaryota > Metazoa > Chordata > Aves > Passeriformes > Sylviidae > Cettia > Cettia cetti. The sequence continues at coordinate 29,708 of VZUI01035282.1, read as the reverse complement.
CTTTTTTTTTTTTTTTGTCCATGACCACCTTTTATTCAAACTGAAATCTTTGTAATTCACTTTTTTTTTGTTTGTTTTTCCTCTTCACAGGTACACATTCACTGGGATTTATACCTTTGAATCACTCGTGAAAATCATTGCAAGAGGTTTCTGTATAGATGGGTTCACCTTCCTGAGGGATCCCTGGAACTGGCTGGATTTCAGCGTGATCATGATGGCGTAAGTTGTGTTTTTTCCAGGGATTTGTGTGCCTTAGGTGGGTTTGTAAGGAAAAAAGAAGATCAAGGAAAACTTCAATGAACCCCCTTGATTTTTCCCTAGGAAAGCTTTAGCCTGATGGGATTTCAGCTCTAAACTGCAACAGCACGAAGTTGGTGGAGCTGCTGCTGCTGCAAAAAAAAAATAGGATTTTCTGAAAATTGCCTTGATTAAGAGAAGATTTTATGTGGTTCATGCACCAGAGGGGCAGGTCAGCATAGGAGCCAAATATCTTTAAATTCCAGTCTCCACCTCTCCTTCCCCCTTGGGGTGTGACTGGAGGTTAGACTGTGATTAACCCAATAATAACCCATTAATAACCCATTAATAAGCAGTGGTTATTAACCCATTTCCCATGAAGCTTCAGAAAGGAGAAACTAGATTTTCCTTCCTCATTCTTTTCTCTTGTGCTGAATTGGGCTGACACTGAGGACCATGGGCATGTCTGAGTCACATCAGGAGACACATCCTCAATTCTGGGTTTTTCCATATTGCCCTGAGCTGATCCTGGCTCACACTTGCTGAAGAAAACCTGATCTTTGTCACTGGCACTCCAAGTTGCTGGTGGAAGAAATATTTTTGCCCTTTTATGCTCATTTTTGGAGTATTGCACATGGCATGGTTGGGCTCCCATATTCACCAATGTCTGATGGAACACAGATCACAGAGGAAGCTCAGGAGCTGCATTTCCAAGGGTTCAGAGCACTTGAGTTGAAGTAAAAGGCTTTAATCATATTTTCCTGGATTCTGCACCCAAGTTTGTTGAGTTTGCTGAGTTCTTGCTCTTTTTCTACCTTTTAGTTGTTTATTTAAATTAGATGCAAAGAGTTGAACATTGTCCATGAAAAACCAATAACCAGCAGCTCCCCAACACCTGAGTTTTACTTCAGAGCAGTCACCCAGTGAGAGCACCCAGGGTGCACACAGCCCAAATCCTACCTGGGAATTGGCAATTCCTTAATTCCTCCAGAAATTACCAAATAGCATCCCACCAGTTTTAAAGGTCCCAGGGCACTGGTGAGCAAGGAATGTCCTAAATCCCTCACTGGTGTCTGTAACCCTCTCCTTTCCAGAGGCCAGGCTTTGCCTGTGGGCTCTGATACAAACATTTTTGTGTCAAGGGCATTATTTAAACCACACTAAGAGGGTCTGAGCTTTTCTGAAGCCCTCAAGGGATAAACACCTTGAATGTTGAGCATTTCTTTGCTTTTTCCTACCAAATATCCCCTGAGCTGGGGTAAAACAGAACCCTGTTACTTTGCACTAAGCCTCTTCTCCCCTGAGTATCTTGGGTTCATCCGCTTGGAAAAAAAGGAGAATCAAACCTTCCTGTGCCTCACAAGCACTCATTGAAGCATAAAGGATTAAAAATGGAGGCTGCTAATTAAAATGAAGGATGCTAATTAAATTGAAGGATGTTAATCAAAGGAGAAGATGATTATGTTTTCTTAAAAACATGAAGTGAAGCGAATATACCTGAAACCCCTGAGCTGAGGTGATCGTAGAGTCACGGAATCATGGATTGGTTTGGATTGGGAAGGACCTTAAAGCTCATCCAGTTCCACCCCTGGCCATGGGCAGGGACACCTCCCACTGCACCAGGCTGCTCAGGGTGGTGTCAACCAAATCTCCTTAAATATTTGGCACTTTAACAACTGCCTTCTTCTGCAGAGATGGCAAAGTTTCAGATTCTCTGCAGGATTGTGTGAAGTTTGGGGCACCACGACATCTAAAGTTGTTGGAGAGGGTCCAGAGCAGGGACCAGAGCATGGAGGAGGGTCTGGAGGAGTGGCTGAGGGCTCTGGGTCTGTTCAGCTGGAGAAGAGACTGAGGGGAGGCTCCTTGGGGGCTGCAGCTTCATCCCGAGGGGCAGCTCCGATCTCTGCTCCCTGGGACAGGGACAGGACACCAGGGCACAGCTGGAGGTGTGTCAGGGGAGGGTTAGGAGGGATATCAGGGCCAGGTTCTTCTTCCAGGGGGCACCATGCACAGGCTCCCCAGGGAATGGGCACAGCCCCGAGGCTCCAGGAGCATTGGAGCAGCACTGTCAGGCACAGGGGGGGATGTTGGGGTGGGACTGGATGATCCCTGAGGGTCCCTCCCAGCTCAGGACACTCCGTGATCCCAGGTGAGGATGGGTGCACAACCAGCTACCAGGGCAAGCTGCTTGAGGAGCAGAGAGACTCCAGCCAGGTTTTACCTCTGCACCTTTGTCTCTCTCTCTTTTCAATGCCCCTTCTGAAGCTGTTTTAAACCACAAACTGTTTCCTACAAGCAGACAATTTGTGCGAAGGAAGGTGACCCCAACGGTGCCATTAACTCTGGTTTAATTCTGCAGGTATATAACAGAGTTTGTAAACCTAGGCAATGTTTCAGCTCTGCGCACTTTCAGGGTTCTGAGAGCTTTGAAAACTATTTCTGTAATTCCAGGTAAGGCGGCCCGGGTTGGTGTTTAGCTGTCGGGTACAGGCCCCTGTGAGTGATGTATTGCTTTGTCTGTAGTTGGTGTTTTATTTTGGTGTGTGTATTGTCATGGTGTTTTTTGTGTGTGACCTCCCTCATTGCAGATATGTCACAGAGTTTGTGGACCTTGGGAATGTCTCAGCATTGAGAACTTTCAGAGTTCTCCGAGCTTTGAAAACTATCTCTGTAATTCCAGGTGAGAACCATTCAGCATTCAAGGCTGGCCTTGCCTGTGGCTCCTCTCCAGATTTCCCCTCCCCTCCTGCACTGCTCATTCCTCAGAAATGGCACTGGGATTTTTTTGGATGGGATTTGCAGTCTGTGTAGCAAAGCAGTTTGAAATCGAGGCTCCTGGGCCATCAAATTATGAGATGAAGAGGCTGTTACTCCATACTTTTCTGTCCTTTTGTATGCACATTTCATACTGAAACTAAAGCCAGGCTTAAAAGTTGAATTCCAGGTGAAAAGGATCAGGCTCCTCCTCAGGCTGAACAGTTTCTGGCTCAGGGACTTGCTCTGTTATTGTAGGTGTTTTTGGAGTTGTTTAAGGAATAATTTTAAATTATTAAATTAAATATTAGGAAAAGAAAGCAGCAGAGTGAAACCCAACCAAGATTAAAACCTTCTTGCCCATTTTCTGTGCCACCCCAGAACTGGACTTGTCAGGACCACCCTTCCCAAAGCTACATCTGTACTTGCAACTCAGCTGGGTGTCACAGGGTGATCAGTGGCCCTTCCTTTATTATGAGCCAATTATGGACTGAGAATCACAGAATTTCAGCCTGGTTTGGGTTGGGAGGGGCCTTAAAGCTCATCTTGTTGCACCTCCTGCCCTGGGCAGGAACAGCTTCCACTAGACCAGTTTAATCCCAGCTCTGTCCAGCCTGGCCTGGAGCACTTCCTGATGCTGAATTCTTGTACAGAAAAGTTTCGTGCACGTGGCTTCTCAAAAGTGCCCCTAATTCTGAGGTCAGGCTCAAGGCTCAGGTCTTGCAGGCACTCAGGCATCTGCAGCTTTCTGGTTTCCAGGTGCTCAGCCTGTTTCAAGGCAGGTACCCACAGGAACTGCTCTGAGTTTTGGCCTCAGGTGCTTTGTGGTTCGTTCCCTCGTGCATTCCCTGGCACTGGAGTGGTGGCTCTGCTTGCTCAGGCTGCCAGGACCAGCCTGTGGAACTGAAGGGCACATTTGTGCCACCCCAGACTGCCAACCCCATCAGCTGTACCTGCCTGTTGTGCATGATGATGATGATGGTGATGATGGTGATGCTCCTCCGTGGCTCCTGCTTTCCTTGCACCCGGTGGGAACATGCTGGAGTGATGTTCCTGCTCAGCCTTCCTTCATGTTTGGTGATATTTAAGAGCAGAAGACCTTTGGTATTGCTGTCAGCAGTGGCTCTGAGGGGTGTTTGTCATTCTCTCAGCTTGCTCCAGAGAGTAACTGCCTTGCTCAGAGGAGAAGCATCCATGTTAAAACTAATTTTGCCTGTGGTTTTTGCTTTCTTAATTGTAGCAAAGTGGAGATGGTGCAGCTTGAAGGAGCTGCTCACTGGCTGTGTGGCAGCATGCCTTGTGTTCCCCTGGAAGGGAGCAGGACAGCTCCAGTTTGGATCATTCTCTCCACACAATTCAAAACTTATCCAGTTTTCTTTCAAATGTGCTGAGCCCTGCTAAGTTCAGCACGTTTTTTTATGTCGTTTTTACTAAGAGGGACAATTTGCTGCCTGTTTGGATTGGATAAAGGGGGTGATTTACCACACACAACCAAGGGGATCCTGTTTGGGTGTTGGGGGACACTGAACACACCTGAAATGGCAAAACTTTGGGGTTTTGTATCCGTTTTTTGGGGGAGGATTGTCCAGGTGTGTTTCTGCAGCACAAATCTTGGTCCCCTCCATTTTGTGGCAGCAGGAGGAATGTAAAGCATCTGAATAATTTTGGGGTTATTTAATATGAAAGCATTAAGTGCTCTTTATGGGTTTTACCACTTATCATTTTGCAAGGAAAAGGTGATTTTTAGAATACACTGACTATTAGAATCCAAAGGGGTTCCCCTTCTGCTTCAGCACATGGAATGGGAATTTGAACTCTGTGCTGAGCTACTGAGAAGCTCATTTTAGTGTTTTGAGTGCCATCTGCACCTTCTGTCAATAACTGGAATTAAGGTGTGTTAGAGACAAGATAAAAATGGGAAATATTACCAGAATTTGAAATGTCATGGACAAAATTCTCTGGTCTTTATGGATCTGTGTGACAGGAGCAAACTGTCAGGAGCTAAATCACCAAAATACCCTTTTTGGTTTGTTTTTTTGTTTTTTTTTTGTGGAAAACCTGGATGAAATCATGATGGTACCCCTGCATTCCACAGGGTCCAGGGAGACCTGGACCTGGAGCATGGGGATGATGGCTGCAGCTGGAAGTTGTTGTGAGTGGGTTATTTTAGGATGTTTGGGGTCCCCAAACCAGACCTAAAATAGCCCAAAACACCCCAAACCCCCCCAAAAAACAAGTCCCAAACACCCTAAAATAGCCTAAACCCCCAAAACACAGACCCCAAACACCCTAAAATAGCTCAAAACACCTGAAAGCTCATAAAAACAGACCCCAAAATCCCCCCTAAATGCCTGAAAACCCTCTCTAAAATTACTCCAAAAGGCACTGAAATTGCCCTAAAACCAAAAAAAACCCTGGCCAAAATACCCAAAAATCAAAAAATCCAAACCTAAATAGCCCCCAAAATACCTCAAACACCCCCAAACCCTCATTTTTGGGGGGATTTCTCCTGCTGCCAGGCTTATCCTGGTTCCAAACTTCTCCTGGCCCAGCTGTGAGAGAGCAGCATCCAAAGCAGGGATGCCCAGGGGTGCATGAGGGTGGGATGAGCATGGCAAGAGGTGCTGGGGGTGATGTGTCTGCCACAACAGCCAAAAAAAAAAACCCAAAAACCTGCTCTGCCTTGGAAAATCCATGAAAAGTTTTGGGTCATGGAAATAAATGGCACTTGAAAGTAGAGTTTCTTTCTAAGGAATGTATCTGCAGCTGTTTGGTTTTGGGATTTTTGTGTTCCTGGTGTTGGTCTGCAAGGGTTTTGTGGAAGGAGGAGGTTGGAAGGGAGCAAGGTTTTGGGATTTATTGCAAAATGTTTGTGTGGTCTCAGCTGGAACCTTGGATCTGACTGGCCCCAAATCCAGCTGTGATTTTTTTTTTTTTCTCCTTCCTCCCTTCACTTCTCATTTATAAACTGATTAATTTATAAATTCATTTGTTCATATAGAATCATCCTACTTAGCACCAGAAAGGCTGATTAAAGGGGCCTGATTCGCTGTTGTTTCTGCATCCAAAATTCCAGCCAGTTTAGACCTCTCACCTAAAAATTAATTCTGAGTTCTCCCCACTCACAAGTTCTGCCTCTCACAGACCAGACTGGTGTGGGGAACCAGCAGTATTCCTTTGGGAATCTCTTCCTTTTGTTCCTGAGCCTGTTCATGATGCCAGTGGCCTCAATAAATCCTAAAGCACTGATGCTCTGGGTGAAGCCCTGCCCTGGCTGTAATCAAACCAGCACTGAAAGGGAAAATTCTGCCCTGGCTGTAACCAAACCAGCACTGAAAGGGAAAATTCTGCTCTGGGTGTAATCAAACCAGCACTGAAAGGGAAAATTCTGCTCTGGGTGTAACCAAACCAGCTCTGAAAGGGAAAATTCTGCCCTGGCTGTAGCCAAACAAGCACTGAAAGGGGAAATTCTGCTCTGGCTGTAACCAAACCAGCACTGAAAGGGGAAATTCTGCTCTGGCTGTAACCAAACCAGCACTGAAAGGGGAAATTCTACTCTGGCTGTAACCAAACCAGCACTGAAAGGGGAAATTCTGCTCTGGGTGTAACCAAACCAGCACTGAAAGGGGAAATTCTACTCTGGCTGTAACCAGACCAGCTCTGAAAGGGAAAATTCTGCCCTGGCTGTAACCAAACCAGCCTGAAAGGGGAAATTCTGCTCTGGGTGTAACCAAACCAGCACTGAAAGGGAAAATTCTGCTCCTGCAAAGGGAAGGGCAGTGCTGAGACAGTTGAGTTGAGCAGGAGAAACCCAAGATGTGGAGAGTTAAAGGTATTTGAGCTCTGTCAGTTGTAGGCTGTTCCGGTGAGTGCAGCTGAACGTGCCCACCAGGGGTTTTGTGGCAGGAAATCCCAGTCTGATCCTTGTTTGACAAACCCAGTGTGAGGGAAGTGATTCCCCACGTTCTGCAGTCCTGCTGCGAGGCTCAGGCATTCTCAGGGACAAATATTGGGATTTTGGTTTGTTCTGACCATTCCTTGCCTCCACCCCAGTGTTGTACTGGCTGGAAAAGCTGAACCTACACCATTTATAGCCACTGCCATTCCAAGGTACTGTATTAATTTGTATTTTCAGTGTGTTTTCCTCCTGCAGGAGTGATTTCTAGTCTTGTTTCCTTTTCCACAGGCTTGAAGACCATCGTGGGTGCCCTCATCCAGTCTGTGAAGAAGCTGTCGGATGTGATGATCCTGACAGTTTTCTGTCTCAGTGTCTTTGCCCTCATTGGGCTCCAGCTGTTCATGGGCAATTTAAGGAACAAATGTGTGATTTGGCCAATTAATGTGAACGAGACCTTCCTGGATAACGGCTCCAAGGGCTTTGACTGGGAGGAATACACCAACAATATGTGTAGGTATTTCTACAGTGAAGCTCTCTAGAACCTCCTGGCTTGGCTCCATGCAGCTGCCCAGGAGCTCCAGCATGGTTCATGCTGTGGTGTGTGTGGTTTTCACAGTAAAACTCCCATCTGCAGAAGTTTTTCAAGGTTTTTTGGGGTTTTTTTTGGATCTCACCTTGTTGAGATGTTCCTAGTTGAGGTCATCCTTTAGAAGGATGTGCTCTTTTAGCTAAATAATTTGTCCAAAATGTATTTTTCCTGATAAATTTCTCAGCAGTGGTTTTGGGGGGCAGATTTTAAGTGAAGGTTTTAATAGTGTTATAGTCTGTTAAATCCCCTAACTCCATATGGGTGTGAATGTAATCTCTTCTTTCTCATCTTCAGCAAATTTTTACGTGATTCCTGGCGCCCCTGACCCTTTGCTGTGTGGTAACAGCTCAGATGCAGGGTGAGTGTTGAGCTTCATTAACAGTTATCACTGATGTTGCCTGAAGCTGGAATAGATCTGCAATATTCCCTGTCTCTTCCTCTGTTGGTTCTGGTGTTATTTCATCAGGTTTCAGATTTCTTTATCTGATTCTGAACCTGTTGCTGCTGCAGTGGAAGGGACATTTTCCCTGTCAGGAGGCAGCTCTGACTACCAATGGTTGCTAGTGGCATTATTTCCCTCTAGATCCAATCTTAAGGATCAGAGAAGGGTGGATGGAGGCTCAGAAATGGGAATTTACCAGGTGCTGTTGGTTTTCCACCGCGACCTTCAGCTCTGAAGACTCTTCTGGCCCAGCTTTGAGGGAGAAGCTGCGCCTTGCAGCATCTGCTTTGTGTGGGACAGCAGGGCTTTCCTGAGCCTCTCAGTCTCCTTGCTGTCCCTGCTTGAGGTGCAAAGAGCTGCTGTTTGTTGGGAGAGGGGTGACAGAGAGCATGGAGAGCCTTGAACTGGCTGTTGTCCCTCCCCAGCCAATGTCCAGAGGGATACACGTGCATGAAGGCAGGACGGAACCCCAACTACGGGTACACGAGCTTTGACACCTTCAGCTGGGCTTTCCTGGCTTTATTTCGCCTTATGACTCAGGACTTTTGGGAAAACTTGTATCAATTAGTAAGTAAACACTTTCCTTTGGTGTTGTACATGGTGAGAGTTTGGGGATAAAAGCAGGAGAGGGAAATGTGAGAAGCTTTGTTTTATTCCTTCTCTTGAAAAGAGGGAGTACAAGTAAAGCTTCGCAGTGAGATTTTTTGGTGGGGGGGAGGAAGGGAACATTACCTATCAGCAGGTGTTGGATTTTAAGTCCAGAAGGGATGGTGGGACTAGCTGAGCTGTGAATTAATTTGGGAGGAACCTTAGCACTGGCTGCAGGCGGCTGTGGGCGTTCAGCTGTGCTCACAGAGGGTGCTCAGGCTCTTTGGAGGGCAGAGAGTTTCCTCGTGACCTGAGGGTGCTTTGGGGACCTTGCTAAAGCAGCTTTTCCTTGATTTGGTTTGTTTTAAGGGAGTTTGAGCATTATTGGGTTTCACACTGTGCCTCTGAATCCTTTTCAGTTTGTATCCCTTGGATGTTCCCTTAAGGGAGGAAGGTGGATGTCACCTTTTGTGCTCATGGCTGAGGAGTGCAGGGGAAATGCTGAGCTGTGGAATATTCAGCACTGCTGGATTTTCTTAGAAACATTCAGGTCAAGAAATGTGGGGTCAGCTCGTGCATCTCATGTCAGGGAAGCCTGAAGTTATTTCCCTTTCCCTTTTCTAATCCCTCTGCCTTTCTTTTCTGCTTCCAGACTTTACGAGCGGCAGGAAAAACCTACATGATCTTCTTTGTGCTGGTGATCTTTGTGGGTTCCTTCTACCTGGTGAATCTGATTTTGGCTGTGGTGGCCATGGCCTATGAGGAGCAGAACCAGGCTACGCTGGAGGAGGCAGAGCAGAAGGAGGCAGAATTCAAGGCCATGTTGGAACAATTAAAAAAGCAACAGGAAGAAGCACAGGTAAGGAAAAAAAAAAAGGAAATTACTCACTGCAAAGGTGGTCCAGGTTGCCAGAGAAGCTGATTTTACCACCTGCACAAGTAAAATTTATAAAAATTCTAACAAATTCTGGCAAGTTTCTTCCAAGGAAGGAATAAACATCTCAGTCCTGCCCCAAAGCCTTTTCCTCAGGTGCATTAATCCAAACCCTTTCTTAAAGCAGAAAATGGAGCATTAATGGTGGAAAGGTGTGATTTATTTTCCCTTCCCCTGCCTGCCCCTCAGGCTGCCGCCATGGTCACCTCAGCAGGGACGGTCTCTGAGGACGCTGTGGAGGATGATGGTGGGGGGAGGATGTCTCGGAGCTCCTCGGAGATTTCCAAACTCAGTTCCAAGAGTGCCAAGGAGCGCCGGAACAGGAGGAAGAAGCGGAAGGACAAGGAGCTGTCAGAAGGAGATGAGAAGTGTGACAATGAGAAGGTGTTCAAGTCGGAGTCTGAGGATGGCATGAGGAGGAAAGCCTTCAGGCTGCCAGATAACAGGCTGGGAAGGAAATTTTCCATCATGAATCAGGTAGTTTTCTGTTCTTTCACTAATCTTTATGGTTGCTTGAGGTCAGGATAATATTCTGCTTTAGATTCCTGTGTGCACCTCAAGGGATCTGGCCACTGTCCTAAACTGTGTTGGGGTCAGGAGAACACTTAAGACCCAAGTTTGCACTTCCCCTGGCAGGAATTGTTCCTGAGGAATCCAACGTGGTAAATCCTCCACGGGGACAGCTCAACCAGCCAGGAGTGGGCAGCTCTCACAGGGCAGCCAAGTCAGGGGTCTGTGCAGGCCTGGAGAGGGAGGGAAACAGATGGAGAAAAACCATTTACAAGGCCAGGACAAAGAGGAATGGCTTCCCAGTGCAGAGGACAGGGTCAGAGGGGAAATTCCTCCAGGTGAGGAGGTTGCCAGAGAAGCTGAGGCTGCTCCATTTCTGGAAATGCCCAAGGCCAGGCTGGACAGGGCTTGGAGCAGCCTGAGGCAGTGGTTTCATCCCACAGTGACAGTGAGGGGAACCGTACAATGTGACACAATGCTGTCCCAAGGGAGACGCAGTGATCACCACGGAGTCGAAGCGGAAAAAGAAAAAGTTTAATTTTTTTATAGCTTATATAGATTTCTAAAAAGGAGACCAGATTGGAGAACTGAGGTTCAACCTCTTCTAATTCCACTGGTCTTAGAAGGTGTCCATCAGTTGTCCTTTCACAGAAAGGAATGTAAAAACATGATAAAGAGTTCTGAAAGCATTACTTTGTTTACATGACATTTCTGACTCCAAGAACTGCAGGCTGGGAACAAGGCGACAGTACAATCTTCAGGGTCCCTCCCAACCCCAAGCAGGCAGCTCTGGGTGTCCCTGCTGCTCACTCCGTCCTTCCCCTTCTCCCCAGTCTCTGCTCAGCATCCCGGGCTCCCCTTTCCTCTCCCGCCACAACAGCAAGAGCAGCATCTTCAGCTACAAGGGGCGCTTCCGCGACCCGGGCTCAGAGAACGAGTTCGCCGACGACGAGCACAGCACGGTGGAGGAGAGCGAGGGCAGGAGGGACTCGCTCTTCATCCCCATCCGCGGCCGCGACCGGCGCAGCAGCTACAGCGGCTACAGCGGCTACAGCGTGGGCAGCCGCTCCTCGCGCATCTTCCCCACCCTGCGCCGCAGCATCAAGAGGAACAGCACCGTGGACTGCAACGGCGTCGTCTCCCTCATCGGGGGGCCCCCCTCCAGCATGCCCGGTGGCCGCATCCTGCCCGAGGTACTGCTCAGCGTGCTGGGCACAGAGCAGATCTCCTCTTCCTCCTCTTCCTCTTCCTCTTCTTCCTCCTCCTGTTTCTTTCCAAGCAGAGCGGGATCGCAGCAGGATGGGTCAGTCTGGCTGACCGCTGGTGATAGCGTCCCTGCTGATAAACACCCTGCCCCTTCCTTCCTGAATTCAACAACCCAACCTTCCAGTGCCCATTTCCTCCTTTCTTCCCAAATTCAACACCCCAGGCTTCAGTGCCCATCCCTTGCTTCCCAAATTCAACAACCCAGGCTTCAGTGCCCAACCCTTCCTTCCTGAATTCAACAACCCAACCTTTCAGTGCCCATCCTTTGCTTCCCAAATTCAACACCCCAGGCTTCAGTGCCCATCCCTTCCTTCCCTAATTCCACCAGGATAAACACCCCAGGCTTCCAGTGCCACTCCCTTCCTTCCCAAACTCAGCCAGGATAAACACCCCAGGCTTTAGTGCCCGTTTCCTTTCTTCCCAAACTCAACCAGGATAAACAACCCAACTTTCCAGTGCCCATTTCCTCCTTTCTTCCCAAACTCAACCATGATAAACACCCCAGGCTTCAGTGCCCCTCCCTTCCTTCCCAAATTCTACAACCCAACCTTCCAGTGCCCATTTCTTTTCTTCCCAAATTCAACAACCCAACCTTCCAGTGCCCATTTCTTTTTTTCCCAAACTCAACCTTCCAATGCCCATTTCTTTTCTTCTCAAATTCAACAACTCACCTCCTTCCCTTCCAGCTTGCTGGGAAAAAAAAAAAGGCTTGGAATCGAGTCCTTAATTAAAGGACTATTAATAGTAGGAACCTTGGTGTGTGTTGGGGCGATTCATACAGAACTGTTTAAGGCATGAGAATGGGAAAACCAACCCAATTTTTAAAGGTAGTTGTGAATATTCTCCCAAGTAAGATAAAATGTTGGAGGATTAAAAGGAAATACAATTTTTTCACTCTCACTAGATTTGAGGGGCAGCTGTTAGTGAAATTTGGAGTTTGTAAAATATTCTTTTTTAATTGTTGAATTCTCCTGAGCTTCTTTTAGTCTAATTGTCATTTAGAGATTTTGAAATAAATGTTGATACTGTCAAATTACAAACGTTATTAGTTAGTGTGGCTCAGGTGAGGCCAGTGTGGAGTTCTCACTCTGATCAACAGGTTGTAAAGCTGCTGGTGAAAGAGTCTGTTTGGTTGTAGTACAAAGAGTAAATTACATTGTATGTAATTAGAAATGTCCTCTAAAATACAGTCTCTGATCTGTCTAAGGCTGCAGAGCACTGGTCCAACAGAAAAAAGAAAACAAAGAAAAAGTTTTGGTTTGACCACTTACATATTGCAGGAAGTGGGGAAGGACAGGGGGATACACAGAATATAGAAAATACAGAATATGGAAATGCAGATGAAGTGCTGCATTTCTGGGCTGAGAGTGAGAGAGAAGAGTCAAACCTGTATTAATCACCACCTGAATTTTTCAGGGTACCACAGAAATCGAAATTAGGAAGAAGCCTGGCGGGTCTCTCTTGGTCTCCATGGATCAGGTGAACGCATCCTATGGAAGGAAGGATCGGACCAACAGCGTCATGACTGGCTTGACCAACACCCTTGTTGAGGGTAGGTGTGCCTAAAGGGGCTCCAGGAGAGCTGGGGATGGACTTTGGACAAAGGGCTGGAGGCACAGAGGGCAGGGATGGATGGGATCTTGGAGGGAATTCTTCCCTGTGACGGTGGGGTTGCTCAGAGAAATTGTCCCCTGTCCAGGGACAGGTTGGGCAAGGCTTGGAGCAACCTGGTATGGTGGAATTCAGCTCCCCCTGCTTTAGAGAAGCACGTATTCATGCATGTTTTGCCTAAATCAGCTTCTTTTAGATCTTTATTAATAAAGAAATATTTATTAGTCTTCATTTTACTTGATTTTTGCAAATAGAGATGGAGTTAAAGGCAGCAAAGAGTTGTAATTTCACGATAAAGAGAATGCAGTGTGCAGATCAGAGGAGCTAAGGCAGTGTCAGGAATGGATGCTCTGTCTTCTGTCATCTCCCAAGCACTGGAGAGATTTTCCTTTGCTCCAGTCCGTGGGAGAGGAGGATTGGAGCAGCACTGAGAGCTGCAACGTGACAGCTGTCAGGAGAGAAAGGGGAATTCTGGAATGGACAGCCCATGGAGATGAGATTTCCCAATATGTTATGCAGGAGCCAGCAAGAATTCATGAACAGCAGCCACATGCAGTTGATGAGCTCAAATTCCTGCTGTCTCCTGCAATAAAATTGTATGAAAACTAAAATATACTTAGAAACAGAGCAGGGTTTTGCTGCTGCTCCCCTCCTGCGCAAACGCCTACGGGCTCCAGTGCCATGGGCCTCTTTTTAACTTCAGAAATTCCAAGGCAACTAAAAACTAAGCAACCAGAGAACCAATGGGAAGGAGAGCACAGTGGTCTTTTCCCTTCCCATAAAAAATAAAAGGTGAGGCAGCACAACTTGACTGGAACCAGCAAGTCGACAATTGGGAGAACTCCTCATTTGTATTTTTTTTTTCCCCTAAGTACTTGAGAAAAGGCAATGTAAAAAAAAATGGACACAGGATTTTTGTGTTTGATTTCTGTAAATGGATGTAGTTAGTCTTAATCAGGTTATTCCTGTTGAAAATCCTTCGCAGCATTATGTCATCTTTCCTCTTTTAGACAGTGTCTGTGTTCAGCACAGAATTCATCTTAGTTATTTAAAAACTGGCACCAAAGGCAGTTTGGAATCTGTAACTTTGGTTTTAACTGCTTTACCTTGATCAGTTCTGAGTTAAATATAGCCCTTCATTTGGAATAATTTGCATTGAATCATCCTGGTGGGGCTGAGGCACAGGATTAGAGCTGCAGTTGTGGTGACCTGGTGCAGGTGTTGTGCAGGGACAAAGGAGAAGTCATGAAGCTCAGTAAAATCATGAAATCCCAGAATCCAAGAATCCTTGAGGCTGGAAAAGAGCTCCAAGGTCATTGGGTCTAACCTGAGACTGTCACCCAGCCCAGAGCACTGAGTGCCACATCCTGTCCTTCCTTGGACACCTCCAGGGATGGACACTCCAAATCTTCCTGTGCACCCCTTCCAAAGCCTGACCACCCTTCCCATGGAGAATTCCTTCCTGATGTCCAGCCTGCCCACAAACTCAACCCAGCTCTTCTCTTGTGTCACCTCAATGGTCATTTCCGCAAAGTTCACAGTTTTATAATCCTTCAGCCTCAGAGATGAAGCCTGAACTCTGTTTTGTTTTGTTCCTGCAGAACTGGAAGAGTCCCAGAGGAAGTGTCCCCCTTGCTGGTACAAATTTGCCAACACGTTCCTGATCTGGGAGTGCCACCCATACTGGATGAAGCTGAAGGAGATCGTGAACTTAATTGTCATGGATCCTTTTGTGGACTTGGCCATCACCATCTGCATCGTGCTGAACACGCTCTTCATGGCCATGGAGCACCACCCCATGACCCCCGAGTTCGAGCACGTGCTCTCGGTGGGAAATCTGGTAAGAGAGCCGTGCCAGCTGCTCCCCACAGATCTCCTGCTGGGGTGCCTGGGGTTGTTGATGTGGGCTTGCTCTGAGAATCAATTGAGTTGTCAAGACTTAGCCTGAAGGTCAAAAAATAATCCAGAAATGACTCTTGGCCTGTTCTTTGTCTGTCTCTCCTCCCCACTCCAGGTTTTCACTGGGATTTTCACAGCAGAAATGTTCCTGAAGCTCATTGCAATGGATCCATACTATTATTTTCAAGAAGGCTGGAACATCTTTGATGGGTTTATTGTCTCTCTCAGTTTAATGGAGCTGAGTCTGGCAGATGTGGAAGGACTTTCCGTGCTGCGATCTTTCCGATTGGTATTCCACATTCCAGCTCTTTTTGGGTGTTACTATCATGGAGCTACTGCAGAGCTCAGAATCAGAGAATCACATAATTTTTTCCCATTTACATAGGACAAGGGAGGAGACACTTTTTTCTGGCTTTGGGGAGGACAGAGATGGAGTGGTGCCATCTTTTAGGGTCTCTTCTTTCTTCATGACTGCTCTTTACAAGATGTGAGCAGCAGCTTGTTGCATTTGGGCAGGGAAGGGTGACTTTTCCTTTGAGAGGAGACATCAGCCTGTGGGGAATAACTAAGTACAAAATACACCAGCCCAAATTTCCAGAAAGGTTAAGCATTCTCTGCTCCCTGTAACCTCAGCAGCAGAAGCATGAACTTAATGTAAAATACAAGATGGTTGTTGTTTAGGAAGTTCTGCCTTATTTTCCTCTTTGTTTAAGATTTGTCTCTTTTGTTTTGATTTCTTTTCGTAGCTGAGAGTCTTCAAACTGGCCAAATCCTGGCCCACTCTGAACATGCTGATAAAAATCATTGGTAACTCAGTGGGTGCCTTGGGGAATTTGACCTTGGTGCTGGCCATCATCGTGTTCATCTTCGCCGTGGTGGGAATGCAGCTCTTTGGCAAAAGCTACAAGGAGTGTGTCTGCAAGATCAATCCGGAGTGTGAGCTACCCCGCTGGCACATGCACGATTTCTTCCACTCCTTCCTTATTGTCTTCCGTGTGTTGTGTGGGGAGTGGATTGAGACCATGTGGGATTGTATGGAAGTGGCAGGACAGGCCATGTGCTTGATTGTCTTCATGATGGTCATGGTCATCGGAAATTTAGTGGTCAGTAAATGGTTACTGATGGGCTTTCTTGGTTGCCTCTGGGTGGGGTAGGACTGGGGGAGACCCCCAGGATGAGGGAGTGATGGTTTGTGACTCTGTTCCTGCTCTCTGGAGGTCCCTCTTGGCCTTTGATGTATCAATAGTCCTGCAGATTTTGGTAGCACAGTGTTAAAGACGTTCTTGGCTCGATGAGGCCCTTAAACAGTCACCCACAAAGCATTTTGCAATAAAAGCAAAAAGCCTCAAAAGGGACAGACCTACACCTGACCTGAGGGGAAAAAAGAAGCTAAAAGAAGCAAAACCTGGCATTTTAATTACCAGAAAATGAAATAATTTGGTGCACATAGAAGGTCCTCAAGTGTTAAAACGAGGATGGAGGTTTCTTCTAAAACCTGCCCACTGGCTCAGTCATGAGGTGCTGCTGTGTGCAGGAATGGGCTGTGAAGCTGCACGGCCTGCTGTGTGGGAGGCTGGACCAGATCAAGATGCTTCCTTCTGGCCTTAAATTTTACAAAAAAAAGTCTGTGGAGGAGAATGTGAGCAAGAATGAAGTCACATGAACAGTTGCAATTCTTCAGAGTAGTTGTGAGCTCTCTCTGAGAGGTCCTGTCTTGCCAAAAGGTTTTGATAAAATGAATCTTGGGGATGGTCACTAAATGTGGGTGAGGAAATAGAGCTGGGAGTCATCAAAAAATGCCAGGATTTTCCCCATTTTCTTTGAGGCAGAGATGGGACTAAATCAGTAAGGCTGAATTGAAATCCCATGGGGATTAAATCCCTCTCTGACATCTCCAGGGACCCCTGTACCTGCACTGCACCCCCTGGGACCCCTCAGAGCCGTGTGCTGCACCAGGGTCCCTGATCAGGGAACTTTTTGCAGCACCAGGGTCTCATACCTTGAACTTTGAGCACCTGGGTGAGTCTGTGGGACACCAGAGCTGGTTTTGGAGACAGCTCTGCAGCATCAGGGTCTCATACCTTGAACCTTGAGCAGCATCAGGGTCTCATACCTCAAACCTTGAGCAGCATCAGGGTCATACCTTGAACCTTGAGCACCTGGGTGAGTCTGTGGGACACCAGAGCTGGTTTTGGAGACAGCTCTGCAGCATCAGGGTCTCATACCTTGAACCTTGAGCAGCATCAGGGTCTCATACCTCAAACCTTGAGCAGCATCAGGGTCATACCTTGAACCTTGAGCACCTGGGTGAGTTTGTGGGACACCAGAGCTGGTTTTGAAGACAGCTCTGCAGCATCAGGGTCATGCCTTGAGCCTTGAGCAGCATCAGGGTCTCATACCTTGAGCACCTGGTTGAGTTTGTGGGACACCAGAGCTGGTTTTGGAGACAGCTCTGCAGCATCAGCAGGGCCCAGGTGCTGGGTAGCTTTGGGAATCCCCCTCTTTGTGTGTCAGTCCAGCTTCACCTCTTCCCTTCCAGGTGCTGAACCTGTTCTTGGCCTTGTTGCTGAGCTCCTTCAGCGCAGACAACCTGGCAGCCACGGACGACGACGGCGAGATGAACAACCTGCAGATCTCGGTGATCCGCATCAAGAAGGGCATTGCCTGGACCAAGGCCAAGGTGAGGGAGTTCATGCAGGCTCACTTCAAGCAGAGAGAGGCCGACGAGGTGAAGCCCTTGGACGAGCTGTACGACAAGAAGGTGAACTGCATCGCCAACCACACGGGCGCCGACATCAACAGGGACATCGATTTCCTCAAGAACGGCAACGGCACCACCAGCGGCATCGGCAGCAGCGTGGAGAAGTACATCATCGACGAGGACCACATGTCCTTCATCAACAACCCCAACCTCACCGTGCGCGTCCCCATCGCCGTGGGCGAGTCGGACTTTGAGAACCTCAACACGGAGGATTTCAGCAGCGACACGGATCCTGATGGCAGCAAAGAGGTGGGCTTGAAGCTCTCAGGGGTCCAGGCTTCCTGTGCCCCCCCAGGCAAACCCTGCATTTGACCTGAGGTCTTAAAAATGGCTTCCAAAATTGTCGCTGTGGGTGTGTGGTTTGAATAGAAGTGTGTGATAAAACTTAAAGTTTAAGGGTTTAGAATATAGTAATATAAGCTAAATTAATATATTTTTTTTATCTTTATATATATATAACGATATTATATATAGTAATGTAGTAATATATTATATATAGTAATATATATTATATGTTATATTACTATATTATATGTAATATATACTATTATTATATTACTATATTATCTATAGTAATATATATTACTATATTATATATAGTAATGTACTATATTATCTATAGTAATATATTTTATATATTATATTACTATATTATATATAATATATACTATTACTATATTACTATATTATCTATATTACTATATATTACTATATTATATATAGTAATGTAGTAATATTTTATCTATAGTAATATATATTATATATATTATATTACTATATTATATATAATATATACTATTACTATATTACTGTAATATATATAGTAATATATATTACTATATTATATATTACTATACTATATATAGTAATATAAGCTATAATTAATAATAACTAAGGAAGATGGAGGGTTTAGGGTTTTAGTAGGTTTTAGGTTCTAGTCCTTCTTTTTCACCTTCTTCCTCATGGGTTGGGGTGGCATTCTCTAATTGGATAGAAAAGTCTGCATTGTGGGTTATTGGGTTAAAAGTAAAAATAGTTTAGGTGTCACTTCTTAATTGGACAGTTTACCCTTAAAAGGCCTTGTAGAGAGAGAGAGAGAGGGGCCATTTTTTACTTTGTTAGCTAGAAGTGCTATAGAACTCACAGTTTGTGAGACTGTAATATAGATAAGAATTAATAAACATCTGAGTCCGAACAAGAAACACTGTCTGGCACATTTAATCCCAACTCTGGCAGAAAATGAAGTTAAAAGTGACAGGGTGGAGTGCTGAAAATCGATTCAAGTCTTTTAACCCACTGTGAGTGCCTGGAAACCTCTTGGTTCAGGGAGAACTGTGCACTTCCAGCACTGAACTTCTGTTTGTGTGGTGATGTTATCTTTGCACTCAAGACAGAAGTTCCCTGTGCTAAGTAGCTCTATAGAAAGCCACAAACACCTATATAATGTAGAATTTTATAATGTAAAATATAATTACATAATGTAAAATATAATTATATAAGATTATATAAAATATAATTAATGTAAAATATATGTAAGCATAGAATGGCCTGGATTGAAAGGGACGTTAGAGATCATCTGGTTCCAATGCCAGATGATCTTTCCATGGCCACCTTTTATAATAAATAATAAATAATAATAAATCCTTTACTCTCTCTGTCCTGTTCACGTGAGACATAAGCCGGGTCAGGATCTCAGTGATTAAAGTGAGGAAACAACTTTGATGACAGTAAACGTGGTGAACAAATGGCTGAGTGGTGCTGAAGTTTAACTTGTTGGGAGCTGGTTATTGATTGGATTTGGGGTTCTGTGTTGCAGAAACTCGACGAGACCAGCTCCTCTGAGGGCAGCACCATTGACATAAAGCCTGAGGTGGAGGAAGTCCCCGTGGAGGCACCAGAGGAGTACCTGGACCCCGATGCCTGTTTCACAGAAGGTGAGAAGGGGGTGAAGGAAGAGGCTTTGGGGGTGTTCTGGGGACCAGTCTGCTCTGAGCTCACCTCAGCTTGGAGCAGGGCTGGCTCTTGGCTTGTCTCAAGGCCCTTCTTGGGTGCTGGTGCACTAATTCAGAGGAAATTGCAAAGTGAAGCTCTCAGAGCTGCAGCTGCCCTTGCTGGGGTGTTGGTCACAGAATCATGCAATAGTTTGGGTTGGGAAGGAGCTTAAAGCTCATCCACATTTACCCCCTGCCATGGCAGGGACACTTTTCCCTGTCCCAGGGTGCTCCAAGCCCTGTCCTGGGCACTTTCAGGGATCCAGGGGCAGCCCCAGCTGCTCTGGGCACCCTGTGCCAGGGCCCCACCAGCCTCACAGGGGGAATTTCTAAAGAATTAGAGAAGTAGTAGAACAAGATGCTTTTTGTACAGCTGATGCCTGAAGTGCTTAGAAGCAGAGTACTTTTCCTTTCCTGTAACTGGCCTCAATGTCTTCCGAGAGCCGAGGAATTCCCATGGCAAAGATGCTTTAAATGGTTCAAGGTTATTTTAGCAGCAAGTTTTCCATTTGTCTTCTCAAGAGCATGGGCCTCACCAAATAGCACGAGCTGATCTGTTCCCAAATTGATGTTAATTGTGGTTACAGGCACAGAAGTGGTGAAACAACCCTAAAATCCTCAAGAATGCCAAAGTTTTAACTCATATTAAAACTTACTGGGCGTGGTTCATGTTGGTGACATCAAAACTGCTTCTAGACAGTGAGAATTTCATGTTTTTACCTGAAATGCTGTGTTTCCTGAGCAAAGCTGTGCCCTGTCCCTGTTGCAGGTTGTATGCAGCGCTGCAAGTGTTGTCAGGTCAATATTGAGGAAGGGCTGGGAAAGTCGTGGTGGACCTTGAGGAAAACTTGTTTCCTAATTGTGGAGCACAATTGGTTTGAGACTTTCATCATCTTTATGATCCTTCTGAGCAGTGGTGCTCTGGTGAGTAAAATATCTGAGGTGTGGTCAGGGACATGGAATTGTGTACAGGAAATTTTGGGAAAAAGCAAACGGTGGGAATTCCTACCTGGAAAACAACACAACTCCTTCGTGGTGCTGTACAAAAGCTTTTATTAATGTTCTTTTATTAATGTTCTTAATTTAGTTGAAATTAAGAACAAAGCCTTCAAAGCTGGGTTCTGATCTTAGTTCGACTAGAAATGTGAGGATCTAGGGAAAAGTCAGCCTGGATCTATGTCTGATTTCACAGAATCCCAGAATCACTGAGGTGGGAAAAGCCCTCCCAACACCATCAAGTCCAACCTGTGACTGAAACAAAACCAAATTTCTATGTTTGATTTGTATGTTTATATATATATATATATTTAGGTCATCTATAACTGTATATTGAATTTCACCTCAGTGTCATTTGAAGCTCCTGGAATAAATCCCATGTAGTGACACGAGCACCTGGTTATTTCCCAGGCTTTTGAGGATATTTACATCGAGCAGAGGAAAACCATCCGGACCATCCTGGAGTATGCAGACAAAGTCTTCACCTACATTTTCATCCTGGAGATGCTGCTGAAGTGGTGTGCCTATGGATTTGTGAAGTTCTTCACCAACGCCTGGTGCTGGCTGGATTTCCTCATCGTGGCTGTATGTATCCTCTCCTCTTTACTTCTGCTTGGAAAAACAGAATGTTTCTTGCTCAAATCCTAACCAGGTCATAGATGTAACAATCTGTGAGTTCCCAAATCAAGGATAAAAACCTTTGAGCTCTTTGGGTGTTTCCTGTGGGATTTCTGCCCTGCAGGGACCAAGGAGGATTTTCCTTGATTCTTTTGCTCTGCTGAAAATAGAATTTCTGGGAGAGCTGCCCTGTTTCCAGTGGGTAAGCTGTGCAGATGTGGCATTCCTTGGTGATATTTCAAGGAGTTACGTTCTCTGTAATAATTTTCTTGCATTATTTATGATGAGGGGGTGATGAGGCAGCAAAACCTCCCCATCCCACCACCCCACGAGGTCTGTTCTGAACGTTGGATTTGTGAGAATCTCAGTCCTTGGGAAGCTCATTGTGCACAGTGAAGCTGAGCATCATCCATCTCCTGTTCAAAAGGAACAGGAAGGAAAAAGCAGGATTATATCAAACAAGAAAGCTCAGAGCACAGAGTGAGGGACAGCTCCACCCTGGAATCCCCAGAACATCTGGGGAGGGAGAATAAATCTGAGAAATAATAATAATAAAAAAAAAGGAGGATAAATTGTAGAATTAGAAGGAAAAAAAAGACAATAGAGAGAAGTTTTAGCAATAAATTTGGCTCTGAAGCACAGCGAGGGAATTTTAAACAAATGGAATTTATGCTGTCCAAAGCGATGGGAAATTGTGTAATTCAACAGGAAATTTAGAATCCCAAATGCTTGGATGCTTTTAAAGTGTTTCATCACATCCATCTGGGATTCAGTGGCTCTAGTGACTGCCCCAAGAGCAAGTTGTTAGAAAAGAATTACAAGTTTTTCCAAGCTGCTCCTTTGGAACACTCTGTGGATGATTCAGTTGCTGTTCAGCACCATTATCACTCTGGAAATATTCCTGAGTAGGTGGAAGGAACTATGCTTGGAATTCAGGGGCAGAAGTGACTCAAACTCAGTGTTTCCTGTAGGAAAATTGAAATTTGAAATTTTAATTTTTTTAAAAATCCTCTCTGATCCCCTCAGCACCTTTCCTTGGACACAACCTGCGTGTTAGAAGTTTCATTTTCTGACAGTAACCCCAGATCTCTCTCTCTGCCTGAGGATTAAGTTGTTTTAAGTGCAGTTTAATGAGCAGAGGTGGTATGAAGTTTAATTTCCTTCCCATGTACCTGGGAGTAGAGTAAAGATCAGGAACTTCCCAGGCAGGAAGGGAACAGCGAGGGAACAAGTGCAGAAGGATTTGGAATTCCCAGGGCTTCAGGGGGAATTCCTGTTTTCCCGTGGTGTCACAGACAAAAGAGTTGCACATTTTTACCTGAAAAAAAAATAATAATAATCCAAAATGTGACTTTGAGATGCCAAAATATCCCTCAGCAAAATCTCAGCAATGCTTTGTGTCCTGTATCTGTTAAATCACATTCTTTTAACCCGAGTTTTGTGGCGTGTTGTGGAAGGGGCTGGAGTGAGCCAGGGCAGCAGGGAATGAGCCCAAATTTGCATCCTAACGACGCTCTTGGATGTTATTTTGCAGGTTGCTATAGCATTGTCCAATTCCCCTCATCCCCAAAGCTTCCTGGGTGTGTTTGTGAAGACTTTTACTGGGTAATAATGAAGGATTCTGCTTTCCAGTCAATCTGGGATTCCCTTTGTCCGACCTCGGTGCCTGCTGTGTCTTCTGTTGGAATGTCCTCAGGGAATGATCCTCAGAGATCCCTAAAAAATCTCAAACAGCCTTTTCTGTCATGGTCCTAAGTGTCCTGCTTGGGAGTAAGATGTTATCCCGAGGGGAAGAAGCTCTAGAAATGAGAATTCTTTGTTCACGGAGTGGTTTGGGCTGGCAGGGACACCTTCCACTATCCCAGGCGGCTCCAAGCCCTGTCCAGCCTGGCCTTGGACACTTCCAGGGATCCAGGGGTGGTTTCCAGGATGGGGCACTTCCAGTGTTATATTCACAGGGTAAATAGACCACATCTCCAAATCCATCAGAGTTTTCTATTTAGTTATATTTATATTTAAGTTTTTAACATCCTGGCATTGCCAAGGGCTCGGCCCTGGCCTGACTGAGCTGATTTTGCCTCACAAAGGCTTCGTTGGAACCTTTGGGACAGCTCTGGGATCTTTGTTAGAACCTTTGGGACAGGCCTGGCATGGTTCAAATTAGTGGAATTTTAAAATCAGATGGGAAAACCAAAGCCATCTATTGTGGCCACTTATTTTTGGGGAAGATACCGTAGAACTGTGGAATGGTTTGAGTTGGAAGGAACCTTAAAATCATCTCATTCCAAGTCCCCTGCTTTGGACTGGGCCACCTTCCATATGAAGATGTAAAAAAGCACATGAACCACCTTCCCAAATAAGATGAAATCTCCATTTTCCCACACATTTATGCATTTCAAATCCAGATCTGATATTTCCCTGAAATCTATGTGGAATAAGAATCATCCTTATAATTAATTCCACATTAATATTCTAATATCTCTTCTATAAAAGAATGATCCATAGGAAGTGTCCTATTCTGAGAATTCAGCTGTTCCAAGAGGAGGTCCTGTGGTTTTTTTGTTTGTTGCTGTATATGGATGTCTTTTTTTTTTTTTTGTTTCTCCTTTAAAAGGGTTCACGTCTCTTTCTGACCTGTCTGGAGTGTGATGGTAGAGAAAAAACAGGAATAGTGGCAGCTGATGTGGCGTGTCTGTAACTGTTCACACGTGGCCAAAAGTGGGACTTTGGTGGGTTTAAGGATATCTGATAATTCAGGTTTAGAGCCCAAAGCTGCTCAACAGCTTGCTTCTGATTGGAAAAACGTTGGAAAACGAATCAAACCCAGCAGCAGCTGAGCACAGGAACGTGAGCAGCTGCAAACACACGATCAGTGCCTCGTGTCACCGAGGTAGAGATGCTCTGTGTGCCAGGCAGGAAAAGCAGCCCCATCCTTGGCTTGGCAGGCAGGAGGAGGCTCAGGATTTCCAGAGTGACGTGGTGCAGTGTGTGTATTTATCTGTATTCTTTCTCATAGGTACCTTTAACATTTGTCTGGCTTAAATTTCATGGGCGCCGCCGGGATCGCTGCAGCGGTAAAGGGCGAGGGTAAGGTTTTTGTCATCGTTTGGGCTCTTCCTTCCAACAGCCCCTCTCTCCGTGTGTGTCTCTGCCTCTCTCTCTCTCTCTCTCTCACACTGATCTCTCCCCTCTGTTCTTTTCTCAACCGCATTATTTCCTTCCAGGTCGGTTCAGTCAAGTGAAGTAGGCAGCTGGTGTCATGGCTTCGGTATTTGGGGCGGCCCAGGTGGCTCCTGGGCTGGGCAATCAGGGCTAGGGGATCCAATCTAACAGTCTGGAACCTTTTTTTTCTTTTTTTTTTTTCTCTTTTTTTTTTTTTTTTATTTTCATTTCTTTTTGTTCGTTGTGTTTTGTTTGTTTGTTTTTCCTTTTGTTTTCCTTTCTTTGTTTTGTTTTGTTTTTTTCCTCTTTTTTTTCTGGTTGTTTCTTTCTATTTTTTTTCTATTTTCTGTGTAGGTCTCTTTAGTCAGCCTTATAGCTAATGCCCTGGGCTACTCGGAACTAGGTGCCATAAAATCCCTTAGGACACTAAGAGCCTTGAGGCCTTTAAGAGCGTTGTCCCGATTTGAGGGGATGAGGGTAAGATGCCATTAGCAGCTGATCCTTCTGCATGCCCGTGGAGCGGTTTTTTTTAAAAGCATGCTAGAACCGATCAAAACTGGTCGAAAGAAAATTCCAAACTAGAATCATGATGCAGCTGCTGACTTGATCACCTCTACGTGGATGTAACCCTCACCCTGCTGCACCCTCCCCTCTAACAAAGGGAGATGCATTAGCTGCCTCATTACATTAATTACTGGCCAAAATCACCTGCCATTCGTAGCCGATGTCGACACTTGGCTGTTCTCATTTGGCCTGGCTTTGACCTCGAGCATCCGAGGGGCTTCTCAGCTGGAACTTTGTTTTTTTTTTTGATCTAGGGAGAATCACCAGGTGCAAAGAAGCAGAATTGGAACCACCTTCAGGGTCTCGGGCCCCTCCGGGCGTTGGCTGTTGGTGGAATTGGATTGAAAGACTCTGTCTGAGGGGGTTTTCCAAAAGTAACCAGGGGGAAAAGGCTGCTGCCTCTCGTGGGTCACTGCAGGAAGGCACTGGGGGGAGCTCAGCTCTTTGAAAACTTTGGTTTCATTCCTCTTGTTGCACCTTGTTGTTCTCAGTCCAGTCTGGTGGTGACTGGCAGCCTTGTCTGGTAGTGAAGCTTTTCCTTTCTGTCCCTTTCCTTTTTTTTCCATGCTTTTTTGGTCCCTGTCCTGTCACTGTGGAACCAGAACAAAGCACAAGCAAAGCATTGAACTTAACAAGCTTTCCTTGAATTGGTACTGGCACCACTCCTTTGGGGGTTTCAATTATTGCAGTGTCTCACTACTTTGCCACTAATATTCTGTCGTTCTGGTGCTTTTTTGCCCCCCATTTGGGGTTGAAATAGTCTCCTAAGAACATGCAAAAAATTAAATTGTGTAGCAAAAAGATGAAATAAAGGGTATTTTGTATGAATGGATTTCCCAGGTGCTCTCAGAACAAGAATGTGGGGTTTTTGCTAAATCATAACCAGAGATACTCCAAGAGAGAAAATCAATGTATTTTAAAGAATGAGGGAAGGGAATAGCAGCCACAGTTTTACTTCAGATTCTGAGTGGAGCAATTCCCTCTGGATCCTTCTGGAGAAATTCCACCTGGATCTTCCTGATCTTTGGATTTGCTGTAGCCTAACTGAGCCCAAAATCCAGAGGAGCAGCGAGCTGAGGAGGGGTCCCCAAATTCCCTGGGAAGCAACAGAAATACATGAGCTCCAAAGCCAAAGGAGGTGTTTCTTCTCTAAGACCTCCTCCTGCTGTTACTTCTTTGTGTCATTAGTTTAATTCTAGACTTGGATCCACAGCAGAGGCACCAAGAAAGAAAATTTTCCATTGGCAGGAAGGTGGAGCTTCTGCTGGGCTGGGTTTGGGTCCCAGCCTGAAGTCTGATCACCAAGAACAGGCCTAGCACTAAACCTGGAGAAACTAAAAGCTCTTTTTAAGCCTTGCTGGGGAGAAGATTTCTGATGTACAATCAGAAATGATGAAATTCTCATGCTTAAAGTGGGGGATTTGCACCAGGGGAAAATGGATAGTTAGGACTGCAGCCCTGTGAGGTTCCTAGACCTCCTAGACCAAATTTTTTTTTCCTTTATTTTGACTTAGAGACAAATGTCACTGCCTCATCCAACCAGACCAGGGAACAGAGATCTGGAAAGCCTTTGCAAAGGAGACTGAAACTGTAGTTCTTTGCTTTTCTCTCCTCCATAGCAATCTGCATTTCCAGGAGCTTGCTCTGCTCTGAACTCGGTCAGGGAGTTTGATAGTGATGCTGTGAGACATGCATGTGTTCTTGTCAGCCTGCACACAAAAGCCATGTTCCTCCTTCCCCTCCTTTTGGAAAGCTCTGTGGGCTTAATGAACCATAAATGGCCGTGTTTCAGGAGGATTTTACCCCTTTTTTGGGCTTCATGCAGGAGCTGGAATAATTCAGTGTATTCCTAGTAGGATGTGAGCCAAAAAGTCCTGCTGGTGTGGTGTTGGTGTCCAGCAGTTGAGCTTCCTGTTGGGATGAGAGTGAGAGCAGAGGCATCCACTGCAGCCTGCCTGGATGTAGTGATCAATTCCTGACATCATTTAGCAGCTGGAATGGAAGATTCACTGTCTGGGTCCCTGTGGTCTTCAACTTTCCTCCATTCCTTTATCTCTGAGTGGTTTGGGTTGGTGTCAGGTTATCCTTTTTTTTAACTCAGAGATGGGGACTCCTGAGAGGTGTTTTAAAGACTTTTATTCCCTTTTCAGTCTCATGAGATGGTGCAGGTGTTACAGTTCATGCCATCACACTCAGAAGCCAAACTATTTCCTAATTACAGCCCATTATAAATGTTTCTTGGCCTATCAGCTTGTGTCTGATAATGCCTTCAAGCCAATCACCTGAAATTACCCCTTGTGGCTCCTGCTACAATACACCTTTCACAGTTCTATTTCTCCAAAGTATCCAGTCTGTTTGCAAGGTCATCCTTTGAAACTTGTTTCCAGTTCCATTTCTCTCTCAGCGATGTCTGTCCTGTCCCAGGCAGCATCTTTTATCTCAGAGTTTGCACACAGATGCACGCTCTGTGAGAATCTGAGAATTCTCAACAAATCCTTTTTGGGAGGGACCTTAAAGCCCATCCAGTCCCATCCCCTGGATGCTTTCCAGCAGAGCAGAAGTCCAAGCTGCTGCCATGGCCATCGTGTGGTGGCTTTCAAGGAGAGGATTTTGTGGGGCCAGAAGGGACCAGGACAAATTGTGGCTCCTGTTCCACCCTTGGGGCCTCCCAAATCCCCCCATGTGGGTTGAGCTGTCTTTCAAAACTAAGGCAAAGGGGTGACAACAGTGTAAGATTGTGTTCATCTATTAAAGGAAGCTAAATTAGGAGAGCGTAATAAAAGATTTAATAGCCTGCTGACCTGCCTCTATTAAAAGCTTAATTTTGGTGGTGTGTTGGCCAGGGATGCTCAGGGACACGGTGCTCCCAAACTGTGAAAGGCTAAAATTAGGAAAAGAGGAGCTCTGACAAAGCCCCAGCCTGGCTCCTGCCACGTTTGCTGCCTTTGGGAGGAGGGAACATGGCTTTTGTGTCCTCGTGAGCCTGCCAGGCTGCATGCTCAGCTCTCTGCCTGGCACTACATGACTGGCCTTGCTTAGTCCTCAGTATGATCTTGGTGTTACTCAGTGCTTTAGTGTGACCACAGTGATGCTGGGCTTGGTCCTGACCCCACTGCTGGGGCCCCTGGTGGGAGCAGGACCAGGCCCCAGAGTGAAAACAGCCTTGTTTGAATGTGGGGAATGGCTGGAGGGGCCACTGGCTGAGAAAACCTCTGGGATCCACGAGCAGAAGTGTCCTCACACTTGGCTCTGAGAAAATTCCATCTGGGAGCTTGTTACGACAGAGAGTCTGAGCCCCCTTCTCCCTTTGGGCAATTAAAATGACATGAAATAATTGTTTTATTGAAGAACAAACCATCCAAACTCCGTAAACCCAACAACGTGGCCTGTTTTATTCTGAAAACAGAGCTTCCCCTGGGTGGCTCTGAAGCAGAATTTGAAGCTTGGAACGAGTTCACTGCCAATTTCTGCATGGAGCAACCACCTCCAACGTGTCAGTGGCCTGGTCCCCTATTCCCCCCCAAAAAACAGCTGTACTGATGCTTGCTGTCTCCTGCCTCGTGTTTTATACTGAAACTTTTTCCCACCCCTTCCAACACAGGTGGTTGTCAATGCCTTGGTTGGCGCTATCCCTTCCATTATGAATGTCTTGTTGGTCTGCCTTATCTTCTGGCTGATTTTCAGCATTATGGGGGTTAACCTGTTTGCCGGGAAATATCATTACTGCTTTAATGAAACAGCTGAGCATCGCTTTGAGATAGACGTTGTTAACAACAAGACAGACTGTGAAGCTCTGATGCCACCCAACTCCACGGAGATCCGATGGAAGAACGTGAAAATTAACTTTGACAACGTTGGGGCAGGATATCTGGCTCTTCTGCAAGTTGTAAGTTTGGGCTTTCTGTTGTCACCTTGCTGGTGGGAAGTACAAAATGTTCTTGGTGCATTTTTTGTGCTTCCCTCCATCTGAAATTCCACTGGGCTTGGGGCTGGAATGAATTTGCCATTTTATATTTCTTCTCTTTCCTAATCTGTGAGTCTCCTGCTTCCCTCCATCTGAAATTCCACTGGGCTTGGGGCTGGAGTGAATTTGCCATTTTATATTTCTTCTCTTTCCTAATCTGTGAGTCTCCCAGCACACTTAAGGGCCCCAAATCTGTCCACTTAACCCTTGGCCTGGTTGAACCTTGGGAGGTTCCCATGGCTCAGCTACTTGAGCTTGATTTCTGTAATTTAGATTAAATGAAAATAGTCAAATAAATAAATAATGTTATTTAAATAACATTAAAGTTCATTTTACAGGGCCATCAAGAGTGCCAGGGAGTCCTTGACAGAGCTGGCACAATTCAGTCTTGTTCTTGTATTTTGGGTGAATTCTGTCTCTGTTTTCTCTGCCAGGCTACATTCAAGGGCTGGATGGACATCATGTATGCAGCTGTAGATTCCAGAAAGGTAAAGTGCAAGACAAAACTCCCCTCCCCTTGTTTCTGCCTGCTCTTTTGTTGTGGTAAAATCAAGAGTAAAAGTTGTAGAGCTGTGTTGGTAGCACATATTTCATGCTGTGATTGTTTTGTTTGCTCTGGTGGTCTGATGAGTTAAAAGATGCTGAAGAAAATCCCAAAAAGGGCAAGTTCTTCTGGTTGGATTTTTTTTTTGGTTTTTTTTTTTGTTCTACTCCAGCTGGAGTAGAAACACAGTGAAGGAAAGATGTCTTGGTTTAGGGTAAATTTGGGAGGAAACCTCTGAAGGGGGTTCCGCTGGGAGGCAAACCCAAACAGCCCCTCCCCCCAGCCAGTCCAGGAAAAATTTCCTCAGAGAAAAAGTGGAAAAAACTATTAAACTATTTATTTAACAAACAGAATATTTACACTAAGAATGGATACTATGA